>JAQFYC010001704.1:0-31464 GCA_034694165.1 Tomocerus mixtus | reverse complement strand
CCTTGTCTCATTATTGCACCGTAGGGGCCCAGAACTAAATCTTGCTTTGGGGCCCGAAATTTATAGTTCCGCCACTGCCTACTTCCTGAACTCTATTTATTACTGTATTTCCGGAGGTAAGTAAATATCATGGTTTAACTTTTCAATCCAGTAAACAAGCTGTAACTACTTAGGTACATATTTAATTACGCACCATAACTATATTTCTTACCATCCTTTACTTCCCAAAGCGTATGAAATACAGACATTATTTATTAGACAGTAAAACAAGCTCGAAAATTAGATATCACACTTTAATTGAAATGTTTGCGTAATCTATAATTTACATGGAAAAAGTAATGTGTATGACCATGACTGAACATAAAGTATCAATTTAAATTAGCCCTACACTTGAATCTTTCTATTTTTATTGTTAGAGTTGCTAGAAACGGCCTTTCAATATATGTAATTACGATATAATGGACAATGCACAAGGAAATTCAGCAAAGTACACTATATTACCCAAGGTACGTTGATATAGTAACGTCTGTTCAGAGCTATATCAACGTACCTTGATATTACCTATATAGATTCTAGTATCAAGATATTTGCAAGTAATGTCGTTTCTCGTGTCTAGTGCCGTATTATTTGTATTTGTTTACCTGTACATGTTTGCTAGTAAACAAATAATATGATTACTTTGGGTAAGTGCCTATGCAAGATAATACATACATAGCACATACATTACTTCTAGTTTCGCAAGCAATTGCAGTGCAAAACGCATGCTACATATACTTTGTTTGAGGCTGGGATCATTTTATACGTATTCACGATTCATGGTTCACTAATTAAGCTACATGATACATTTTTAACTTAATTTGCACAAACATACAATATACAGGACCTTACCAAATGCATTGTGCTTTAGAATACTAACTTAAATTATGTGTAATTTGAATTTACCTTTACCTAGTTTAAGTTTACCTGCACCAGCATCCCAGTAATACCAATATAAATATACATAAATCTAATATCTGCACGTAACATAACATAGCGTTACAAAAATGTACTCCCCAATGTATACTTGAACAAATCGTATAAACAAATAATAATTAATATCAATTTAATGGGTTGATGAATGCAATTTTTTACGGTCACAGCATGAAATACAACATGCTAACATTTATTTTCTGTCTTTGACAGAATATAAACTTAGTTAGTGATATGATATACAGTTTATTTCCTTTACTTTGCCGACATAATTATAAAACTGTGATGGTGGGCCATTTGTATGTAGATCAAACTCAAAATTATTAACTAATATGTAACTAAAACGGAAGAACACTATGTATCCGCCGATACTGAATATAGATAGGCGTGGGTACGTATTAAAGAATTAGAATTACACGACTGGCCGCATTAAAAATTGGAATACTATGAAAAATACCTTCATTAAACTAGTTTTAGTATTACCAACAATTTTGTGCTCATTTACATTAACTGTGTTTACAAATATAATATGAATATGATTAGATACATAATACAGATTTCTTTGAAATCAATTGCTAGCTAAAATGAGTCTTTATTTGTCGTGTCTTATTACAATGCGACTCACTAACCTACATGCATGAATTTCCGGTATTCTCCTTTAGACAAAACAAAGCAAACACGTACTCGTATGCCTTTAGTTGACAATTCTTGACATTTGAAATTAAACCTTTCTGAATTTCAAGCACACGATAATTATTGGGAACGTGCAAAATGTTTGCAACATGTTTCTGAAAGACAAACAAGACTGCAAACACCGTAACATGGCAGTAGTAATAGAGATAATGTAACTACATAAATAAATATGTACCACAGCTAAAGAGTAATTCAATGTTACGAACGTACTACATACTATTTGGCTAATAATAAGTATTATTACTGCATTCATAATTACGTTAGTTTTTTTTTGTGAAAGGGGAAATGGTAATAAAAGGTTTACAATTTGCTTTACATTATTATTACTACAGATGAGAGCTCCGTATCACTTTTACACATCTTTTGCTGCATCTAATATCTAAACTAACTTCAATAAAAATGTTTAATTAACAAGAGTATTACATAGTATATGTAATATGCGTTACATACATACTTAGGTATTAGTTAGAGAATACAGCATTTTTTCTTAACAATGTAAATATGTACATACTTTGCAACGCATCCCTGTAAAGTTAAATATATTATTTCACTATGAGGAAAGCATCACACATTTCGTATAAAAATTTCTCAAGTCAGTGTTAATGGCACACAAAAGGATTCTAATGTAAAGTTGCGTTAAGCGACATGCTCCAAAATTGAAATAAGTTTGACATTGTTTACGTAAGTGAAGCCAAAGTCATCAAAGCGTTCTAAATGGTTGGGCACAGATACTATAACAGTTAACATACAGGACATGAAAGTTGTGTACATAAAAATGAGAAAATTCTGGCTACTACTATACTTATTTGCTACATAGTATATGTAAGAACACACGATCTGCAAACTTGAGGTAGATTATATACTATTATGTCGTAAATTGCACTCTTGGTTTACATCCAGAAATAACAGAATCAAACTAAGATTCCCAAAATATAAATACTTTCCTTTAATATGTTCTTTCATAATAAATGCTAAAGATTACTACGATAGAGAGGGGATAATACTTTTAATAATCAATTAATCCATTGAAGCTTTTACTTATATTTTTAATACAACTTGTACTATATACGAAAATTATTTAATTCTATCAACCCCAGCCATAAAGCTTAAATTCGTACCAGAAGTAGTTTTAAGTATAAGCAATAATATTAACTAATACTTTTGATATATTTTCATACCTATGGACAAATACCTACTTATACTTATACCTGTGCAAAACTAAAAACTTAAATATATCGAAACGAACATCACAAGAAAGCTAATACTTAACCTGTGCAGAGTAACTTTAGTACCAAATGGCCATTTACAAGTACAGACCAGAAAACAAGAGCAAAGAGCAGTGCATAGTAACGCCATAGTACGTCAGCAATTTGTAAAGCGCTTTCCCTTTCGCTTATTCACACTTGAAAACACAATTACATTGTAAAATTAAACTGGATTATTATGTAGTGTAACCTTACTTGACTTATACAACGTCCAACGAACATGTTACTTACTATCTGTACTTCTACTACAGAGTAACGGCTAAATATTACCTAAAATTTAGTTCCATTTACTCATTGCAGAAGAAACACATGAACCTAATACTTTTGCTCACATAGTTTGCAGTTTGCACATTCGTATAATAGTTTTATTTGTCCCAAGTAAATAACTAACTGTCTTTAAGTTTTTATGATTAAACGATTACACATCTCTGTAAAAGACTTTAACCTTTATGAAGCGATATAATTTTCCTTAAAATATTTATGTAATGGTTTGAGTTTGAATACAGGATAGATTACTATTTATGGGCTAATATCTTAATGATTTTTCTCTAATATTTCTTAATTTTATTTGAAACAGTTATAAAGATTTTTAAAGACTAAAATTTTAGGGAACAAAGAGTTAGGTAAGTACGGCATGTGCTTTTGAATGAATGAATTTATTCTAAAGCGTTCTTTAGGCTGTTAGGCCACAACACAAATACATATTATTTGAACCATTACATCGCTCTTTACGTTACAAATGATATAATATAAGGCATGTGTATTAATATTTACATACTTATTAATTATTTTTTATATGAGTGATCTGATTAGATTCGTGCTCAATAATATGTTCAATATGTAGAGATAGTAATTAATAGGTAATATTGTCCTATCATTTTATTATGGCTAAGAGGAATATGTAAATCTTTATTTTGCGATTAGTAAATAGTTTAACATTATTATTGCATAAAGATACAATCAATTTTATTACATACATGGAAATTCTTAAATATAACAGAGCGAGATCTCACAGGAAGGAGTTCGAACATGATTGACGTTAGGGAGTTCTAGAATGCTTACGCTTGGGGGTCCTAGAGCGCTTACGCTTCGGAGTTCTGGAACGTTTACTACGCTTTGGGCTCTTAGAGCGTTTACGCTTAGGGGTTCGCGAACGCTTACGTTTGGGAGTTCTGGAACGTCTTCGCTTCGGAGACCTAGAACGATGTCTTTTTGGAGTTCGAGAACGTGACCGTTTGGGGCTAGGGGAACTAGACTTTTTTGGAGAGAGGGAACCCGACCTTTTGGGGCTAGGGGTACTAGATTTTTTAGGAGATCGGGAGTGCGATCTCTTCGGACTATCGGAACTGGATTTTTTAGGGGTTCGAGAACGAGACCTCTTGGGAGAGCTAGAGCGCTTACGCTTGGGAGTTCTGGAACGCTTACGTTTAGGAGTCCTAGAACGCTTACTACGTTTTGGAGTTCGAGAGCGTTTACGCTTAGGGGACCTAGAGCGCTTGCGCTTTGGAGTTCGCGAACGCTTTCGCTTGGGAGTCCTGGAACGTTTTCTTTTAGGGGTTCGCGAACGCTTGCGCTTTGGAGATCTAGAGCGCTTCCTTTTTGGTGTTCGGGAACGAGACCTTTTGGGGCTGGGGGAACTAGATTTCTTTGGAGTTCGGGAACGGGATCTCTTAGGGCTCTTCGAGCTAGACTTTTTCAGAGTTTTGGAGCGCGACCTTTTAGGACTCTTGGAACGAGATTTTTTTGAAGCCGTGCTAACACTTTTTGTGGGGGTTGGCGACGTTTGTAGTCCTTCAGTCTTATTGTTCCTAATGACAGGAGCGTCAGCATTGAGTTCTTTCCCGTTGCTTTTGCGCCCGTCCGCTGTGTCTTTTGAAATATTACCCATACCCTTTTCCTTTGACCTACTACGTGTGTGAACCGACGAAGATCGGGACTGAGATGGCGATCTAGAATGTGGTGGCGTAACATTATCCTTAGAATCAGAATTCAGTCGCACTTTTAACTCATAGTTTCGCCTTTTCTTTTCCAGTTCCAACTAAAAATTTAAAAAAGCAGGACAAATTAATATAGTAGGTAAAGGTAACCACAATTCGGTATTACAATTATGACATAAGGGTAATGCTTTTATAACGTTTAATTATTTTACGTTACATAATAAAGGTATAAAGTCAACGTTTGACTTACAAGCAATTCTGCTTCAGAATCATGGTTATTGTCGAATTCTTCCCGATCGTCCTCCGATTCCGAGGTAGATCCAGAAGATGAGTCAGATCCATAGCCGCCCAAACCTGAATGCGTTCACTTGGTTTTAATTTAATGAAGGGTCTTTTACGGCAGGACAAGGAAAGTAGGAATGGTTAGAGGTAAAACAGGAATCATGAGTTTCACAGATGATAGAATTAAATATATCACATCAGATCTGCATAAATGTACTCACGCCTTTTACAGCGCAACGAAGTGTGCTAAATGTGCAGTCTATAGAATTAACTATCTATAGTGTGTGAATTGCAAGTACAGTTGCAGTTGACATGTACTGTACGAGAATATGAAAACCATGGTAAGTTTGGATAAGTGAACATTTTTAAGATGAAAGGGTGAGATATTTAGTAGATGTTTATGAAAGGATGGGAACGTAAGAAGGATTGCAGGCTAGGAGGTTAGGAAATCTCAATCAGTGATAATGCTTACCCAGAGGTCCACCAGTCAAGGAGGCAAGGGCCCCAATCTTCCTGACTTGCGATGAAGAGGACACTTCATGAACAAAATGAGAATAGAAAAATCTGCTGGACACGCACCAAACTATCCAACTCTCTTATTCAAACATTTCATTTACCCTTCTATCATTATCATACCAATTATTAACGAAAACTTCAGCCTTCACTTGACTACTAAATATTTGATCACAGTAAAGAACATCACAGTATATTACAGACCAAAAATATACTTTATATATATTAAAAATATTAAATATATTAGAATATTAGTAATATAATATCGTAATAAAAGAGCCCAGTTTCCTTATTAACTGTAGCGTCCGTAAATCTGTATTCTGTATATTATTAATGATAAAGTAAATACAACAAAAAAATAATTTGATTAGAAAATAATCAGTCTTGCTCCTTGCTGAATCACAGTTGATAGAAATGAAACACAAACAAATTGACGATTTAGCGATTCGTATAATTATAATACGTATATTAGACTAGAAATACTTATTTATACCTATACATACTCCTAGCAATACTTACTTACATCAGCTACAGTATAGATTTTCATTATCGTCATTTATATAAACATAACTGAGCTTTGAATAAGAATAATCGACACAAATTAAATTCAGGTAGGGATTCAATGAAAAAATACCTTTACGCTTAGCATGAGCAATGGATTCTTGGCCGATCTGAGCTATTTCTTCGTTGGTTACTTCTAGAAGCACTTGTGTAAGCAGTCTTCGTACATTTTGCATCTGAAAATAATTGAAAAGTCGTCATATAGTGAACCCTCGATAAATTATACAGGTATATGTATTTCAAAACTGACAGTTAGTTGCAGACGGTCTTCTTTTGACATATTCACTAATGCTTCTTGCAAATGAGTGTCAATCAATTTTTTCTTAGAGCCTGAGTCTTTACTACGTTCTTCTACATGTTTGTCATTATCGTCGCTTTCGCTCCCACTGCTTGCATCTCTTTCTCCTACCCATTTATTCTTTAATGCTTTTTTGGCCAGAAATTCTTTGCGGGCGTCGTCACTTAATTGTTTAAGCTCTTCCTCTTCTTGGGCTTGACGACGGCGTCTTGCCTCTTCCCGTTCTAAATCTTTTCTTTCATTTTCTTCCTTCTTTCTCTTCTCTCGCTCCACTTTTTCCAAACCTTCTCGTATCCACGCTGGAAGAGAGCGTCGCCTTGCTGCGTCTATAATTCAGTTATTAGGCGCAATTATATTTGCGAATTATTGATACACTACAAACTATAAATATAACAGATATGTGCTGCAGTAACAATACAAAAATATGCCGGATGTGGCCAATATATTAATTAATACCTAAATCAATCATAGCGCTGTCATCGTTGTACTCAGGCCCATTTGCCATCATGTCCATAGGGTACCGCTGTCCACCAGAAAAGCCTTTCCCATGATATCCACCTTCGTCTGCTCGGTCATGATTAGACCAGTAATTTACTTCATTATTGGGTGGGTACATCTAGAAATAAGACACGTCATGTAAATGGTCTCTAGTATATACCTGTTCGCTAAACCATTTCGTTTGTATTATTTTGTATGTACGCTTACGGGTTCAAATGAGTTTTGAACATTTTCATGATGAAATGGTGGAAAATGAGGCAAGAGCGGCTGTTTGTTTGTAGGCATTGGTTGTGGTAATAAAGGGGGCCGATTATACCCTTGATCAGGCTGCCATGTTCCCGGAGGACCATTACTATTCGGGAATGTTCCAGGGGGGCCTGGCGTTGGGGACCATTTATTATGTGAACTTGGACCATGATTTGGAGGTGGAGGATGATTCCATTCGTTGTGTCGAATTTCTATAAATATAAAACATATATCGTTATAACTTCATAATCAATATATTGTCATTTTCATTAAAAATACTACTCAAAAAAACAATTGCCTTAATGTGAATTTGACTATTTCGGTTACCTTTTCGCATCATATGATTTGAATCAGACGAGTTATGGTGATGAAACATCTCAACATCCATAGGAGCTTCTCCTCCGTCATGATTTCCCCTATTCCCCATTTCTTGATCGTTAATAGAGTGGTTAGCAGGCATTGGTGGTGGTGGTGGCTGCTGCTGCACCATATTTGGAGGAGGCATCGACATCATGTGCTGATCTGGCATGCCAGGAGGATGATTTAGCATAGGGATTTGTGGTGGTGTTCCTTCGTTCATACCCATCGGTACCGGTGGTGGCTGTCCGGAAACCTCTTTCATCTGAATCCATTTTTGAGCTAGAGCCGCCCAGTCGACTAGATTCCAAAATTATGTCAAATTAGCACATATAATATCGCAGGCAGATATGAATATAAACATCATATAAAGTAGCACAGTGTTTGTTACAAATTGCACTTTTGTAGTTACCTTGATCATTCGGCAAATTAGCGTAGTGATTAGGGTTGAAAGACCACTGATTATTAGGCGCTGGTGCTGACCATTGCGGGTGCTGATTTCCTCCCCCTCCACCTGGTCCTGGCCCCCACATTTTTCTGATTTCCCTTTGATCTAAAAAAATTATGTAATGACAACACAAATAGTTACTATAATTTATTAACTAACCTAATTATTAAGCAAACAAGACGTGAAGTTTGTCAGCTGGCTGTCAATGCCGGCTTGACTTTTGCCTTTGTTGCAGATATTGTGACAATTTATGACATGTCTAACTAAAATATCTGGATTAGTTCAATTGATCCAATACTCAAGTTTTGAGTAGTGGTACCTAGATTATAATTATTTGGATTGTTAAAAGCATAAACGAGCTTAACAAAAGCTTTTAGAGTTACTAAAATTATGATATTACCTTTTTAACGTTTTACGACTTAAATACTTATCCAGTGTCCAGTATTTAAAATACAGATGGCCAATTACAAAGAGCTGATCGGATAGCGTTTCCCTTTACTGACTTGATCCAGATCAGTTACGCTTACTGTTACTATTGTACTTACCAAGATGTCAACTTTGAAACGAAGAAGCCTTTTTCGTTTGCAGCATTGAATTAATTAATAATTCAATGTAACTTAATATATCATTTATTTTCAATCTACAACGAAGAACAATCTAAATAAATAAACCATTTATGTAAATATTTAAATGCTAAATGACCAGCACAAACAGCCGAACCAAATTTGAAGACGCACTATTTGCTAGTTGAAAGAAATCCCTTAATTAAGCTAACTGCTGATTTCCATATTTATAATTGACTGACTATTGGATAGTAGTTAAAGGACTTATTCCTATTTCCTATTCCTCCAAGTTAAAACAAATCGGACAGTTCCAATTTCAAAATATTAACTTTTCTGCTGCCGCTATTCGTATAGCACGCATTTCCACTTATATACGGATTTTGACCACTTACTCTTTACTGTACTACTACGTTATAAAAGCCGAGTTCCTGTGAGGTGCCTCTATTATATTGATGTTTACAATAATATAAAGAATAAGAATGCTATATAAAGGGTACAGACATAATACATAGATACGTACGCGTACGGAGCAAAGCTAAAGCGTATATGAGAGAATCATGTGTAGCATGGCGCTTGCAAACTCTGTTTAAATCCAAATGTTTTTATTTTGATCTTGATCTTGCTAATCTTTGCCGATGAGATTTGTCTTCCGGTTATTTACGTCTCGGTCTCGGTCTCACACAACCGTCAACCGTAAGATTATTTTTTGACCTGGTCAAGGGCATATAAGTTAATTTAATTAAGCATTGAACAAAAGTGTCACCATCCTCATTGTCCATTTAGTCCATGTTATATAAAATTGAAATTATTTTTTTATAGTCTACTATCTATTTCTATAGGTGACTGGTTAATCTGAAGATTTGGCTGTATTTTCAAGACTCGTAAAACTTGAAAGGGGTGTCGGTATACGACCCGAAAAATAAGTAAAATATAATGGGCCATCTTGCGACGTACGGATTTCATAGTCATTTTCGAAAATGTTTGATTCTGAAGGATATTACAAGCTTTGGGTAAGGATTATAAAATCTTTTACTCTTTATTTCTTGCCCTACAGACATTTCTTTGGGAAACATTTTTGAAAACTCAATATTTATTACATTAACAGTATTTAATTTACTTAGAAAATGTTTTTTACTACAGATTCAAAGAATTCGTTGTAAAAGGAAACCATCTTGCTCTTATACGTAGAAGTTCAACTGCCATACCGTCAGAAATAGAAAAATTCGAACGAATTGCTAGCTCATGGTGGGATCCTAGGGGTCAGTTTAAAGCACTTCATTCAATGAATTTGCTACGGTAAGGATTCTAAGTTCATTTATTGGCTAACAATGTTTGCATTGTCCTGCATTTTGTAGAAAAACGAGTATAGTTAAATAGTATGTGATCATTATAAGGTTTGGGATTAAGATATGGATACTCATGTATCCATTTGGGATTAAAATGTAATTGTTATGCTTGAAGGGTGCAGCTAATTAGAGATGGACTTTGTAATAATGAACAGATAAAAACAACAACATGCTCGTCACCTTTGGAAGGCATGAGTCTAATGGACGTTGGTTGTGGAGGAGGTATTCTAGCCGAAGTAAGGTGATTTTTATGTAATATCGGTGTAATATTATGTACTTTGGTTTTATAGGTTTTTGTATTTAGTATTGATTTAATAAATATGCATTTTAATATTTCTTAATGCAAATATTAATACCTCTTTACAGCCTTTAGCAAGACTGGGAGGAAACGTCCTAGGCATTGATGCCGGGCAGCAAAATATTGACGTGGCCATGCAACATTTGCCTCAAAGTATTCGTGATAAAGTCACCTATAAATGTACAACTATTGAAGATTTTCATCTGAGCAACCCAGGAGCCCAGTTTGATGGATTAATTATTTCAGAGGTCATTGAGCATGTTGAGCAACCTGAACTATTCCTTAAAGTAGCGTCTGATCTAGTCAAGGTAATAAACAAGCAACTTTTTATTTTAGTCTGCATTTTTATGACCATAATCAGTAACCATTCTAATATGTATTACACGACCATTCAGTTGGTGACAACTCTTAATTAGTAACAGCTAATAGGATGTTAACTTAATGTATTTACTATTATTACCATTTGTATTTGACAGCCGAACGGTTCTATATTTATCACAACAATTAACCGAACGAATGTTTCATGGTTGGGAGCAATTGTAGCAGCAGAATATCTTTGCCGCTTGCTGCCAACTGGAACGCACAATTGGAAAAAGTTCATTACCCCTGAAGAATTGCAGATTTTGTTAACTAAAAGTAAGTATTACATATAATCATTATTGTGGGTAATGGTGGATAATGATAATTGTATTATATTTAAAGTAACAAAATTAAGAGTAAACGTGACATCTCCCACTAAAAAGTGCTAATTTATATTTATTTGTTAATGATTGACAGATAATTTTCAAACGAGGCTAATTCACGGGATGTGTTTCAACCCCATCAACAATTCATGGCATTGGAGTTCTAAAACGGACATTAACTATGGCATTCATGCTGTGAAAAATTACACTTTGTGATATGATACATATTTATAGTATGTATTTATGTGAACGTACGTAGCGGTTGTTGTATAAGTGCACATACTTAAAATGTCTAATTTAGTTTGCAGTAAATATGTATTTGATAAATCAGTTAATGATGTGACTTCGTACGAAAATAAAAACAGTTTAAATACTATTATATTATATGTACTATCGAAATTTAATTGTTTACGATGCTGTGTATAAAATTATGTATGTACATTTACTGCATAGCTACAGAATAATAGTATGAAAATATGTGGCTGCAATCTACAAAGATTTATAAAAGCTACACAACGCATAGCAGATTTAAAGTCGCATGGCGAATTCTTTTCAAAAAATATCGTCAACTTCAAAATCGGTTCATCCTAGGCAAATTTCTATGTTAGGAATATGGTAATTCCTAACATTTTGACAAGCCAAAATTGGATCCAGTAATCTTTATTAATATGGTCGACATTGTTTTAAAGCTCGGCCATTATTCGTTTAAAAATCATGCATTTCGATATCCTACTGCATGAAGTATACACATGATCCTTTGCTTTCTCTTTTTACAGTAAAACACTATTTAAACCTTTCGCCCATAATTTGATTTTGACTACAAACCTTTAATCGTTGTCTGCAATCATACAATAATCATTCCGTAAATTCTAAGTTAATGGACAGTAAGCTTCAACAGTACATGTTGACATTATATCTCACCACACCAAAATCCAACTTTCTAAATCTGAAAAGATGGATATCAATGGAAAATGTAAAAAAGGCAAAATAGAATGTAAGACGAGACGTTTTACTGAGCTGTCTGTAGTTGTACTGTTTGTAGTAGAAGAGAAAGCTGGGCTGAGTGAGAAGGGGAACAGTCGGATGAGTGAGTGCAGCATTGAAAAGAAAGATGGAAAGGTAAAGAAAGCTAAGTGTTCTCGTTGGCGGCTATTGGTTTTCGTTGGAGGAGATAGATGTTAGAACTTGAATTGGAAGCGACATGGCGGAAACGGGTTCCATCAGCCATCATCCGCTTCCTCTCTTTCTACCAACGTCTGTCTCTGACTGCACTTCTTTGTCCTTTAAAACTCTTGGTTTTCTACACTTCCCTTCAAATACATTGATGCAAGCAACAATATATGTGACAAATCATAAGTGCATTCAGAGGTACACTTGCAAAATATATCTTAACATAATAGTACACTGTATATGTACTACAGATATTAAACATGTACAATTTTTATTTACATAACCTATTTTTTATTGTGCACATGAAGATGTTTTACTTTGAATATGCTATTCCATGATATTTACTTTTGGCAACCTCAGTTTATGTCATGTATTCTCATAATGGCACATATGGTCCTCATTTCATATTGTGCTCCTTTCAGAAATGGGTTTGGGCTCCTAAACTGTGTGTACAAAATGAAACTTTCACCAACTTTCACTGTTAAACGTCTTCAATGTGTATTAAATAGTAGAGACATTTTCATTGGAGCTCATTGTAAGAATTTTAGGATGCCCTGCATATTTATGTACTCGTAAAAATCTTTAAAGTGTTTATCAACGATACGTTACATTAATAAGTAGGTACCGAAGTGTTTCTTTTCAAATTTTGCAAAATAAGTATGCACAAGTTAAAATTTCAAGAAAAATGTACTTACTTATATACAAATAGTACAGGTAGATAAATATTCACTTTCGTATTTAATGTTTAGCAGGGCTATACATTTTAAAGTTCGGCAATAAGTACATTTTTTATTGAAGATGAATCGAATCAGATTGCAGAAGGACAAAGAGAAATTAGATGTATAAGAAGACAATAATGTGGTAGGTGCATATAAGTGAGGTATACCAAAAAGATTTTTGTAAGCCGCTTTTCCGCAAGTGCTTTAGTAATACTCCTCTAAACTGTAATAGAGCTAGCTGGACAATATTCCTACATATAGGATTTTCCATAGGCAAGCCAGCATAAGGATTTTTATTCTGCTATTTACAGTCAGTTATGTGAAAATTCAACATTTCTTCAGATTCACCTTAACTTTTTCACAAGCAAATATTTTTTAAATATTTCAATATATTGAGTGTGTAACACATAAAAGTGACACTACATTAATAGCTTTCACTTTTGCTTTCCCCAAACAATTTCTCTTATTTTGCCATTATTTCATGGAAATGTTTTCTTACAGCAATCTTTACTCTACGAGGGTAACAATGCCATCATTTTAGTTTTTTTAAATTTTATTTTGAAACTACCCATAAAAGTTTCTATAAAGAAAGATTGTCCATTTCGGAATTCTGTCTTGGATTCAAATATAAATAGTAAACTGGGCATGTGAATGTGTCTCAGGAATTTCTTTTATATACTTATCCTTTGCTCATTGCTCGGCCGACAGAAGAAACTATAAGAGAGCAATTTAAATGTTTACTGCATGTATAAGTACAATACTATACAAAGTGCAAGTGTAAGCAGAAGCAATGAAGCAACTACATAGAACATACGTAGGAGCCAGAAGAATGCCTTTGCTTTTCACCACTTTACAAAGCTATATGCACGTGTGTCTCTTTACTTTCACTTTCTCCAAGAAAGTACACATCAGAGAACTGATAAACGAAAAGGACTTCTTTTACTTTAAACATAACACCTGGTCTGGCTTGGTTCTTTGGTTGTCTGTGTCTCTTTTTCATGCATGCATACCATAACACATGCAGAATCTTCTGTTAGCTGCCAAACCAAACCATAAAATAATATAGACGCACTAACCAGCAGACCAAACCACTAATATCGATCTAAAGAGATAAAGAGATAGACTATGCATCCTCCAGTGCATCTGTATCTGTAGTGTACAGATATGTGAACACAAAAACGAGATGTGCAGTACAAAAAGTATAGAAGCGGTTATATTGTAATGACCCCCATCAAAAACCACAACGAAACGAGATACTACAATTAGTTCGCAAATATTTTTGTATTGATTATCGCTTCCTTTTATCATAACCCTTAACATATAATTAATTGTACAATACCTGTTACATTAAAAAAACACCATGAAAATTCTAAAAACAGAATTGTTAATGATAGTACTCATTTTTGGATCTGTACTTTTAAATATTAAAGGATTTCTTCCGTCTATGCATCTATTTATGTAAGAAATGTTAGGTACTATGCATAGCTATAGTTTTTCACATCTGCTTTTTGGTTTCATTAAAATAATTTTCCCCTTTGAAATGAAAAATGTTTATCATTTAATTGCTTCTGTTTTCATGCATGAAACTGATGATTACGAAATAATACGAAAATGTTGGCCAATCTAATTTTAGAGTTTTCCTTCGCTTTGGTTTTTTATGCGGGCCATGCTGTTTGCTATTACTTATGCCAGCCCACATTCATAAAATATATATCTACATGCTCTAAGGACATATTCAATCCACTCACTTTGTATTGTACTGTATATTTAAAGTGAAGTAGGTATAAACACTCATTTGCATACCTACTAGCATGCTGGCATACACTAGGGACACATATACAATGACAAGCACATAGAAAGTCGAATGATAGAATTTGTATAATACACTTTACGCTTTGCTGTGGTGTTATGCTCTTTATGTATGGAAGTTTAGCCAAACGCTTTATTTATGAACTGGATAGACAACAATCAAGATTGGTATTTGAATATGTTACTACGTGTTTTGATTTGATGTGACACAGTTTAATTTGCATCAGAAGCGTCTAAAAGCAAGTAAATTGCAACTACACACATAATAGACTATGTAGAATCGCAATTCGTGTGCATAAGCAATCGTAGTGTGAGTGAATCGGTACACGTACTCCTGCTATGCTATATTTTAGATACCAAACAATGGAAAAATAGGATGCTATAAACATGCCCCTCTAAATCTATACAAAACTTACACTTCAGCAATAACAAATTCAATCTTTTCTGCATATACTAGAAAAATAAATGGTTTTTGTACTCTGATAATACATACAGTATGTTTGGTACTCTTTTCCTGGATCGTCACGGCTGCAAAATAAGTTAACATCAAGTTAATGCAACATAAGATATTTATTATAAAGGTGCCTCACTTAGCAATTTACTTACACTACGTTCCATTTACAGGGGAATAAGAAAACTTTGCGTACAATTTTAATAACACAGAATTATGAAAAAAATTATGAAAACTAGGAGGAAATTCGTATATAAATTATACATTGAGAATTCTGACTTTCTTTTTATTTAATCAGATTATGTTACCCTACTTTCACTTTCAAGAAAATATGTCAAATCAAAACATTTTTAACGAGCACCCTGTATGTACATTCAGATTATACGTCTTAAGTTTTGACCTAAATAAGAAAAAAATACCAGCTCAATATTTTTCTCAATCACATACAAAAAATTAAAATTCTTTTGTAAAGAAAATATTTGTATGTACATATTATATTTATACGTAATCTATTTTTGAAATATTCTCTGATTGATTTTCTTCAAAATTGTTTCAGGGAGAAAGTTAGAGAAAGTTTATAAATAGTTTCCGCTGTACATGCTCTTTTTATGGAACGTAATGTCTCAAAACATTCAAAATAAGTACGTAGATTGGCCCTGTTACATGCTTAACCCTTAAAGGAAAGTAAACAGAAGAGAGGCAGAAAGAAAACACAATATAAATTAAATGAAACAAAAACTTTCTCTTAGCGGACATCCTTTTATTCCATTGAGAATCAGGATAGTGTACAAAACTATGTAACAGCATTCTATCATTCTATTATAGTAAACCGAGTAAAACAATGTTTTGGTATCCAATATACTTAAATGTACATTACACACGCATTCCAAAAGAATCTGTAAACATACTTTTCCTACCTAGTTAATTTAAATTCCAAAGAAATACAACAATAAGATTATCTATTATGCAAAATCTGAGGTTACTAAGCTTTGTTAACACAAGAAAGAGCGTGAGTGTGAGACTGTTTATCTATTGTGTCTCTCAGTATGTATCGCTAATGTATAGAATGAGTAAAAAGAAAGCCAACAAAAGGAGTTTGGCTAGAGAGCTCTGATACAATCAGGATCAGACGATAGGCTCAGCATTTTGCATGTTCATGTAACTTGAATACAATAAAGTAGTAATTATTGAGATACATTGATTTGTTTAGGTAGAATAATAATAGCAGTCAACATAAAATAATGGTATAAAGATAGTGCAGGTATATTCGGTAGTAAGTAGTCCAATAATGTTAAACTGTAATAGTAAATACTACATACATTCTATACAAGTTACATTACAAGTACAACACACGTCCACACTCGTGTAAAGGTACACACAATAATACAATGAGCATTTCTCCCATCGTTAGCAGTAGAATTGAGATTTTGAGACACACCGATAGAAAGAGAAGTCGTCTATTGCATTGGATTGGATTGCGTTGCTTTAACATGCCAGTGATCTGGTTCTGGTTAGAGATGAGAAGTATTGTAGTGTAGTCTACTAACTTTATTTTTATATAGCTCGCCCGTTAGACAGATCTGTAGGTAGACTTCCGCCGATAAAGTTCCTTCTTTCTCCCCAGTTCAACTTATGTGAGTGTAAAAAGCTAGAAATCTCTATTTTGCTCTGTTGGTGGTAGTTGGTAAGGTTGTGGCTGTGTTTCAGTCCAGGACACGGACACGACTCTTTACAGTTATACGTTATACTATATATTATGTATAGTAGCTACAGTATCTCCAAAATACTAGCGGCTATCTCTCCTTTATACAATGTTATGTGTCGTAGGCTACTAGAGGAAGATAATTTTTGCAAAAAACCCGCAACCGCTAATGAACCGCAACCGCAGAAAGAATCCACGTTATTTTAAAACTGGACCTGTCCTGTCATAGAATGAAGAAAACATCTATAATACTGAAAATACAATTTTGCAGTGAATTAATTTCTTTTGTACTTCCGAATTTGCAATTGCAACTTAATTTTATTTTAAAATCGATATTTGTAGTAATTTACAATGCAAACTTGTCATTTCCGGGAAAATTACTTAAATTCCATGAAAATTTCAAAAACATCCCGTCTTCTGGGTAATTGTAACGGTTCCGAAGTGGTTTGTCCGGTATGTCCGTTAAATTACTCAATTTCAGATACCGGACATTTTCCGCTTTCACCCCAGCGTCTCTTTTGTAGACACAAACCGAATTATCCGAATTTGTGCAATGTAGTACACTTTCGAACCAAACGAAATCAAAACCGGCACAGGTACCGGTACCAGTAAAATGCAGACCGGTTTTGATTATTTAGATTATACCGAGGAATCATGATGATTATATAGGTTTTTGTTCCGATTAAGTCGCCCTCCTCTATTTGTTACCTAGTATTTACTTACTATAAGTAGATAGGTAGCCTATCCTAAGTATTTGGTCTCTTTTTCGTCTGTCGGGTGTCCCTAAGGTTGAGATGTGTGTCTGTATGTGTAGAATGTAGTATTTTGTGTATTAGAGAGAGATAGTCTATCCACTCCTGTGTGTTGTGGTCTCAAGACGATCTCAACTGACTGAAAACAGTCTCTCAGTTGTGTTGACTCGACTCCGCATCTCTCCAACTCTGTAACTCTCCCTCGTTGCATCTGCCTTCCTTTGGATTCAGTTCTTACTCCGACTTTCACTTGAATCTGTTCAGTTCGCCCTTATCCTTCCTCCCTTTCACTTCAGCCCATGCCAGGCCCGGCAGTGGATTTATCTCTACTACTCGTACTTTGTACTTTGTACAAGCTCTCTTCTCTGCAACGACTCATTTCCTTCGCAAATCTTTCATCTACTTAAATATAATCTTCATCCTAATTTCAATTCATCGCCATCGTCACATCACAACATTGAACATCGCCAAGAACGCATTCCTGTTCCCATTGTACTGTTATAAACTAAAACACTACACTTTACACAGTAATGTACTTAAGTACCTACATTCTACGTTTATCTTTGCCATTCCGTGCACACTGAATACTTAAACTGTTTTCTGTTTCTCCCAACTGGTTTCAAGTAGATATCTTAACTTGAACTTTCCATCTCTGCAATTTGCGGCTTGTCTTTCGCAAACAGCAACGTTTTCCTTTAGTTTTACCATGTAATCCACTCAAAATCAGATTCTCCAGCCAGGCCACCCTTCTAATTCCATAGTTATCTTATCAACTCTTCACAATCACAAAAAATACATAAAACAAATGTGAATTACTTACTTAACTTAATTTCACAGTCAACACAACACAACAGCGGCAATCCGTCTGGTCCTTGTCCTTGTCTTTCTTATCCCTAAAGACAGTTCTGTTTATCTTACATTTAGTTCTTAGTCATATTGTGTTCGAAACTTTCGAAACAGAAATATGTTTTCGTTGGTGGGTTTAGTTTAACTTCCTACAAGCATAAGTATATACAGGTACATGAAAGGATGAACCCTAACATTAAAGTAAACCTGATCTGAATGACATTTTTATAATGAATGATCCTGCATACCTGTTGGTGAAAGTTAATTGGTATTACTTGTAAGTTTGAACAGAATTTCTGGAGAAAGTCCTCGGTGCATTTCAAATGTGTTAATAACTTTACAATTTCCTTAGTTATTTTCTAATTTACATTTAACTGATTACTGATTACTGATTACTGATAACTGATTACTATTAATTACAAGTTGTTTAGATTCTAGTTTACCTTACCACATCTGTATGTCTACTTTTTTCTTGTATTACGCAGTAAATAATACTTTTGCATAGAAATTTAATGAAGATAGCTAGATATCTAGAAGATTGCTTTAACACACGACGCGATTAAAGCCCCCTCCCGAAATTAAAGTCCAAAAACACTGCTAGACAGTAACTTCAGTATATAGGTATAAACTTACAATTTTGTACTAGAATGTGAAATATTCGTACAGCACAGCAGAAGGCTTTTTAAACTCTAAACATACATAAATACGTCCCATAAATACTAGACTACCTACATTAAGTGTTAGTGTACAATCTGTCTGGCGAACGGGCTGAAGAAATATCAGAGCCAACATGTTAATGAAGAGGTAAGTAAATATTTTTAGAACTAATATTGTAAGTATGGGGTTTAATGATTTTTGCAAACTGTCCCCCGAAAAGTAGCAAATGAATACTGAGACGCAGTATGGCACGTAGTATAAATAAAGTGTATAAACTACAAGGTCGAATACATGTAGAATGTACCACCGTTAAACTTTCACTTACTTTCCCCAATATGGACAATGTAGAATTTACTAACAATAAGTGTTTTTAGGTGTTTGCGTCATAAATGAGCCAAGAATGAATCAATGGCATCTGTATAGGCAGTACTATGTATATACAATATAGGTGACTATTGTTAACATTGAATACTTTACCTATTTTAAGCTTAGCGAAAATGAATCCTTACTTGTACATCATTTGCCATGAACTAAGTACATCCTTAATTGTCCCATAGGCTTCGTGGTTACTTTCAGCAGTAATCCACATAAAACAACTAGGTAATCGTAAGTAAACAGCTTAGCGAGTATGTAATAATAGTGCCTTGGGGCTTCAGTCCAGAAACCTCTTACAGCACGTGGAAATATTTATGGTTGCCATAAACTCATAAAAAGAAATGGCTCACTTCTGTGCATCATACGTGTTTGGCGATTTCACTCACTACTTTTTGCAATGTGTTACAAGGGTAATAGTTTATTTTACTACACATAAATCGTGATCTGTAACAAAGATAAATTCATTTACGTAAACGATTGCAATTAACATTTGTTAATACCTACAAAAAATATGAAGATGAAATTAATTTATATGGAGGCAACCTTATTACATTTTGGTCAATCTATACATAACGCATAATAGATTGTCCTTTCCTATTCGTGTTTTGTCAAGAAATATTGGCATGTAGATAAGTTATTATCGTAATACACTTCTTGTATTCCGATAAGAGAATTAGATCGTATTTCCCCGCCAAAAATGACATGTGCTTGTATGTTAGGGATGGGACCGATCGGCATAATATGAGTAACAGTCTAATGTCTAATGTAGTAACAGGCATCGGTCCCTTTTCTCACACATGCGTACTTCTCGCTTACAGGCAACTTGGGGCCCCAAATCGCCTGTAAAGCAGAGGAGTGCTCCAATCTAATTGGCATGTATGCTGTGAATTGTGAATGTGTTGTGGTTTAGAATTTTAGTTAAGATTTGAAAATGTATGCAAAAGTTATATGATCAGGTCAGGAATGATAAATGTTTGCAGCTTGTTAATAAATTAATAAACTAATAATAACTAATAAAGCCTTCCAAGTTTCTTAAGTAGAATGCTATTTAGGTATATATGAAAGTATTATGGGGAGAAATTGGAAGGATCTACAATCTACAATGATTTTTCGTTGATGAGAGGACTAGTGGGACTAGTATTGAACTTGTCTCATTGCATTTTGTTACAATTCCATGTTATAATAGATATGCATGCATATTATGTTTGATCTTGATCCTATACAAACACCTATCTTGTTTATTTAAGTGAGACAATCTATACCCACTATAGCTATGCTGTTGTGATCTAACTTAACTGTATGCATTATGCATTATGGTATGGAGGTCATTATCAGTATTTTATAATTTATTATTTATGAAGAAGGAAGACTAGACAAAATCTTATAGAGCATAATTTTTACATTGACATTTTATTCTGCTTTATAGACTCGGGCAACTTCTAAAACTGAGAAATACATTTTAATATTATCACAGTTGTAACAGTAACAAAAAATCTAAGACACTTTCTAATCGAAATGTAAGCTGATTAGAGTTACAAATCTACATTCACAAAAAAATTGTTACACGATATTCATTTTTGGCCTGCTTGGTTTCCCAAGCGGCTTGACTCGTACTTAGCGTTGTTGGGGTTTTGTTGGCCAGACTTATTGTCCAAGTCTGCCTTGGTACCAGCTCCCTTGTATCCGGCATCTCGACCCTCTCCGGTTTTACCATGGTTCGCGTTCAGTTGGTTAGCGCGATTATCCTGGGCTTTTTGATCCATTCTAAAATATTTTAATTTTGATTTGATTAGACAATTGATTATACAGATTATAAATGCCTATTATGGTAATAATATCTCTTACTGTTATACTATACTACATTACTAACGTACGTAATATATTTAGGTTTCAAATGTTCAAAAGTTGTCAGTTGTAACAAACATTTCACATTTATGAAAAACAAACTTTACCTACAATGATTTGTAATAAAATTGAAACTGTAGGTTGTCAGTTGTAGATTGGTGATGGTAAATTATATTTGAAAAATGGGTTGGTGTTGTGTTGGTGTCGGGATAAGGGGACCGTTTTTGAAAAGTTCGACGGTCAACAGTTGACAGTCAACTGTACCTGTATCTCGGAATATTTAGTAGTGGGGACCCCAAATGTTTTATCGGATATGTATCAGTCGTGACCCCAAGGTCACTTTAAAGGGGGGTTAGATTTTCATCAGAAATCATACTGGCCTCCGCCTCCTCTTCCCCATCAACCGGGGGGAGGAAGGGGGTTACCCAAAACGGCCGCTTCGCGTCTTTTTTGTCGACAAATAACGTAACCTACTTATGACTCATTTTGAAACGAAATAGAATGTTAGACAGTATCTGGTCCACTAATACTGCCTAATGTCTAACATTCTAGTTCGTTTGAAAACGATTAGGCATTAGGTTAGGTTATTTGTCGCCAAAAAGGACGCAAACAGCGAAGCAGCCTTTTTTGCGTAAATATAATATTATAAGTAATTTCAAGAATTCTGTATTCATTCTCACCTGTATGATGTGCAATTTGAATGATTACTTGAAATTGGAGAAGATTGTATTGTAGATTATGAAAAATACTTCAGAAATAGATAGGCAAATCAATTTGATGAAAAATTCCAGCTCTCGTCTTCAGTCTTCCGTCTTCAGCAATGTGAAGAAATATTATCGGGCTTACTTATATAGTCATATAGATATCATTTCACAAACGGTGCTGTTGTAAATTCTCATATTGTACTATATATACACATACATTCGAATCGAATGCATGATTGCAGTAATGTTAAGATTACCTACCACACTTGCTATATACATCAAGAATTAACTTTGAAATTAATTGCAAACAGCAAGCCGTATGAAATGAAGCATTGTCTTTTTCACAGTAAAAAAGTGATAATGCCTGAAATTAGTATCGTGGCTAATTTATATTTTTAATAGCTGCACCTGCTCATCCTCTATTCTTACTGGATTAAATGTCATTTCGAGTTCCTACAATGAAAGCCCCAAGTTAATTGTAACTACTCAGTATACTGAAAGCCAGGATACCGCATAAACACGCTTTAACTTTATTTTTAAGCTACAATATCTTCATTTGCAAGAATATAATATTTTCTAAGCAGTTTTTCTTATGACGGAATTCTGCAAATCATTTATTCACTTAATTGCATATATTTTTAAATGAGATGTTGCTGTATCGGATATGGAACCATTTTCATTTTGCAATTTTTACATTTCATCGCATGACAGCTTCTCGAGCATATATATATATTGTGCTAATAATTAATTTGCGTCAAATATAACGATTTCATTTTAATAAAGCTAAACTACATAGTATGTACTTAGTATCGTTTGCCTTTCTATGCACAATTACTCAGATGAATAGAATCTTGGTTTCATATAAAAAGATATAATATTCTATTGTGTGTGCTTGCTAAAAGTTTGATTACACGGAGAGTGCTATTATACTGTGAGTTAGACGTTAGGCAGACTGGGTTACGATGTACGAATTCGTGTCCTTGTGTTTAGCAGAAGTAGGAGTACTTTTGCTTTACATGATTTTTGAATAGGAGAAAGCAAGGCATGCAAGATGAGATGAGGAAACCGAAAATAAAGGAAGTGAAAGCAGGGATATATAAGTAGCGTAAGAAGTAAGCGTACGTAACTGTAACTGTAACGCTAAAAAGAAATTGAATGTAACGAGTGGGGAGTAGATTGAATGGAAAGGAAAATAAAGAATAAAAGGAGTGAAGTGCAGTTGCAGATGTAACGTAAATATATACCTTACATAATGTCTTTCCTACTGTATGTACGTAACTGTACTAAATGTAGACGAATTCTGATTTGACTTGAGTCTTGAGTGAGATGATTCTTTTCTCCTGGTCTGCTATTGCCATTGCCTTAGGAAGGAAATCATGCTTGAATTTATTCCTCGACTCTTCGTTGCTCAGTCCTCATTTCCCATAGTAAGCACGAGACGAGGACTTCACCTCTAACTCAAAGTGAAAAACTCAGCTCGTTAGCATCTTGGTCTTCTGTATTTGTAGTGTGGTTGTCTGGTGTGTACTGTACTCTTAAGTGAGTATGCTATGGGAGACTGTATGTACAGTACCGTAGAATCTAGGCACTTAACTTCTTCTTTATATTTGTATTTATAAACTCTATTCTAATAAAATGTATCTCAATTTTACTAAATATATAGCATGAAAGAATACATTCAATCATTCAACTCTATATACATATATACATTCATTTTGGCTGGGCATTGAATGACTGTGTGTTTATGTTGTCCAGATGTGTGTGCCAGTGGCACAAATTACACACACAAGACGCAAACTAACACGACAGATACCACTACGGCTCTTCTGATAATATATCGCAGAGTGAGATACATAATATTCAGGTTTTATGTGATTTATCCAAATAATTTGGATATGGATTTCTTACACTAAATAGTAATAGTAAATAATTAAAGTGATTAAGTAAACCTACTAACCCTGTATATCATTTATATCATTTAGTGTGTATTTTAATATTTTATTTGATATTTATTGAATGACAAAAAGAATACCTCAGTGAAACTGGGTTTATTCTGGAAATATTATAATCCGTGTGGTGCTTTAAAATAGTATAACTTTGGGTGACAGCAGTGTGCCAGGCCTTAGGTTGTTGTGCCGTTGGCATATATACTTTTACTAACTTTTTTACAGTATATATCTTGTCTTCCACTTGTTAAGTTTAATACAAAATACGCATGGACTTCAAACCATTATGACTATAAGACTATTCTACATACTACAAACACTTTTACATACATATACATAAAAGTATGGACAAAGCATGTAGTACATACTTGTTTGTCTTGTATTCCTTAGTTTGCTTAATGCAAGTAGTTATGTAGTAAACTTACTTCTTCATTCAAAAGAAAAAGCAAACCAAGAAGTTAAATGTCCAGTCTTTTGCAGACCAAAAGAAAGCAAAGAAAGGTATAATTGTGCATACAGTCAACATTAGTAAACCATTACGGAGTGCGTTGCAAGGACTTGCCCTTCGGAATTTGTTATATAGTATGTTGAACCCAACTACTAGTACATAGCTGTATATATTTAGGTTCATGCTTTCTTTCTAGACCCTCCTATGTAATATTCGAAAAGAGTTATTATGTAAGTTTGTCCTGTACACAAAACCTGTGTAGTGTGTAGCATAGAATGTACTCTATACGTACAGATAGTTTAACCAGTAAATAAAAGCTTCCTCTCAAATCTCTAAAGTTCTCTTCAGTTTTATTTTACCCTTGCCGAGTGGAGTCGAGAGACGGAGACATTGACTCTAAATCAACAGAGTTGAGGGAAGCAACTGAAAGCGGGTTGTCATCTTTTATTTTTATATCCTTTGTACATACATACATTCATTCAACCAGTTACTCAACATTAGGAGTCACTTAAGTCATATTTATAGCTACTAAACCCAACCTACGTGGATATGCAAGCTGGAATGTTAGAATTTTTCAGTTCTGTCCCAAATTATACATTAAAATTATATAAAACATGTACTTAACTTAAAGTGGTAAAACATGGCGCAAGGAAAGTAACCTTTAACTTCAATCGAGGTTGAAAAAAGTTAAAACAAACAGAAATCCCTATCTTAAATATACAAAACTTCGTGCAGTGCGTACTGTACCATTTTGAAGTTTGCTTCCTGAGTCACAATTACAGATAGTTGTTGCTGTAGTGTACTTCTTTACTTAGGTAGTTACATTGCATAGTAAGCTACTTATTGTTAGTTTTACATTCCTAAAAAAATCAGGCCGATACAAATAGAAAGACAAATCAATTTTATTGCTTAAGTATACTTATACATTAGTATATGTGCAAAGGTTGCAAAAGTAGATGTACGTGGAGCATTTTCTATGTATTTGGTGTTCATATATGGCCCGTACATGGTTTCCACAACATATTAGTTCTTTTTCTACTGCTTTAGAAAATTATTTTTTATTTTCCGTATCTACATATCTCCATACAGGAAAGTGAACTCATGAAACTTTTTAAGTCTATGCACAGTATAGGATGTAGTTGTAACTTTTTTTAGATTGAGATAATAAAGTTCACTGAACAAAATCATGAATCTATTAAAAGGTCACAAACCTGAGAACCTGGGACAACTAATACCTACATGAGATCATGGGATATGTTTAAATATTTATTGTTATATTATTTGTGTATAGGTATTAAATGCGGCAAATAATAAATTAATCTGAAAGTCCCAATTTTATCTACTACTACTAAATATCAATTTTTTAAAAATTAGTTCATCAATTACTGTCCTAAGCACCCAGCCACAATTTGTAGATTTAATTAGGCTACTTAACTGTCCTCGTAGACACAAATAGTTAAACTGTACGTAAGATGTGTCATATAGTGTAGCTATAATATTTACTATTATCTTTTTCAAGCATAGCATTATACTTAAATTGGATTTCATCCTTCAATAGACAATACCTACACTGGACTGTCCATCTTGACTCTGACTGATATTTTCTACAGGAATCAAAGCAGAACCTCGGAGGATTTCTCCGAAAGCAAAAAAGAAACACAATTACCTACTTCATATATACTGTAAGCAATCTTCAAGGTACCACAAAGGTAATCCTAACTGTGTCCCTTTAAATTCAGATCTAATTTGCTCACGGACCTTCGCTACCTTTGGAATATTTAGGCTTCAGCATATATTCAAAAAATATACCTGATATTATATAACATTTTTGGAATGAAGCTTCTATAAACCTATATATACATACAGTTTTCAATACTAGCAATAGTTAAGTAACTACCTACAATAAGAAGTAAAGTAGCTACTTGCTACCTAGTATGTACTATCAACTACCAACTGAATGGGTACAAAAGAATTGGATTGGATTTTGTGGGAGATATTCATGAATATCACTCCTGTAGGAGGGTATCATAGTTTGAAGCCAGGCTAGGCTAACTAAGCCTCGAGAAATGATATTTCTATGAATGAATGACGAGATGAGGTCGAATTTTGGTTGAGTTGAGTGTACTATAGAGTACAGAGGCTGCAATGCACAATACGATTTCCTTAGTTCAATTCAAGGCTCATCAAAGACTCAGGAAATCCCTTTGCTCTCCTCACTTCGACTTTCGACTTCGTCATCTCGAGCTTTCCCACTTTTGCTTATACATTATACTGCTACCCTTATATAAATAGTTACTTACTTTACTTACACTAGGCAATGCAATACACACGCAGAAAAAGACAAGAACTTACATTTTCCTCCTACTTACTTTCACATACAGAAAAGACAGCTATCTGACTTGAGTTGGCTCATACTCATACCTCTCGCTTTCTCCTTATTCATTCTATTGTATTTTCTCGAGACAAGCCAAACCCAATAGGAAAGGAACCCAACTGACTGATTGTGAACCAAAGCAAAGTTAGTGAATCATGTTTCAATTGTCTGCCTTGGCTTAGTGTGCTGTGGAGTTGGTTGGAGCCAGAAAACGAATAAAATCAGCAGCAGCGATAGATATTGTCATTTTAGACTGTACATACACTTTCATAAAGTAACTATAACTCAAATATATCCATACATACATTATATTTACAGATATATGTCCTAGGAACCGAGAACCCTGAGCAAAGAATAACTTTCTTTGCATTCTGTTTCTCTTTTAACGACAACTAGTAAAGGTAAATATATAATATATATTCAGATATTACTTACAATAAGTAGGTGGTTGGTTAAATTGATGTATTTAGTGAAACAAGTCTCCCATAATTTTCATTCTTCAGTGATTTGAATTTTTTAAGCTTCGGAATACACTACTTGATAAGTATATGGAAAATTTATAGGTAATACAGGTAAAAATTTATATTGCTGTAATTGTTTTGGCATTCTAATGCAGTTGTAAACGTGTATATTATTTATACTATAGAGACAGTGGTTCAATGTTCGATGTGATATTGTGCAAAGCTGTGCCTACAACATAAACACGAGTAATCGTAACTAGATAGGCTCTAGGTGCTCATTTCATTGTGAGTTACCGGATATTCTGTATTTTACATTATTCTCTCTTTTGTACACTATTCTCGACTGTACTTTCTTTCCTAATGCCATTCTTCATACTTTTACTATATTTTTATATCACATCAATCACCAAATTTAATATTATATACAAAATTGTACCATTCCCTTCTCAGTTTCATATCTCCTGCAAGCTTATAGATCTTTACACGAGTCTATGACACAAAGATATATGTAGATATGTAATATGATTGTGACAGGACAGTCAACAAAAATTCTATTACAGTTTACAGTACAGAGTGCACATTACTCCTCAATGTATATGGTACTGACACAAAAGTACCTGCCCTAATATTACATTTGGTGTTAGCTAAGTAAATACTACTTACACTTCTAGTACGTAAATAGTAAATAGTTATAATATAAATACTCATAGGGCTATCACCAATATCAAATAAGTATTCAGCATCAGCCAACAATAGGATAAAACCCAATTTCCTAAACTCTACGTACCGTAAATTCTGTATTTAGGATTCAAAAGCTAAAATAAGATATGGATTTCACCCTGTGGAGAAAGGTCGTAGCTGAAATGTTTGTTCTTACCTGCATTGGTACTACTAGGTATTAAAATTATGTTCACTGTATTTACACACAATTCCAACCAATACTTATATCTAGACAATACATAACAACTATGACGTAACGCAAACGGAATTACAGTGCACCTGATATTTTATATTGAGTAAATTATTCAGATTGATGTCTTAAAAGAATTAACGGTTACATTACATTTTGAATTACAATTAATTCATTAACAATGTTGGAAAAAGACCTACAATTATGTGGACATATTTTTCTGATTCAAAAACATGTAAACCTGAACTGGTCCACTTAAGTACACAATAATCAAAACTTTATGTTAAAACTTTTCGCAGTTTTATATTTACAATTATATGAAAAATATTTCGTTTTCTTATCTAAAAACCTGAACTTGTCCATTTATAATATACAATATTTCACTATAATAAAAAAATTCCTTTTAATTTTTCTTAGAATATTAAAAATACTGGAGAATTTTGGGCAATATATTCAACCAAGGCCAGGAGAGGAAATAAATGAACTTCTACGTTCTCAGGGATGCTTTAGTGTAGTACTTTCTACTTTCTCCTATACATTATATAAGAGAATATTCAGAGCAGAGCCAAAGCATGAGAAGGGAAGACCACACCAGTGAGGATTTAGACAAGACGTATCCCATGATTCCCATGAATTCTCTTTGACTTTTTTCCTTGGTCTTTGTAGGCTGACTGAGGTCCATGACGTCCACGCTTAGAGCTCACGTCTTTCATCCATTTTCTATTGTTCCATTCCAATATAGTGAACTAAATCTACTTTCACTTTCTTTCTCTCTTCGTTTTACTTTCTCTAAATCTCTCATGTGGTTAACAAACTCTATTTCGTAAGAATAACTATTTACTCCTGGTAAAAATGCGGACATTTCATTGTCCTACATTTGTCTGACAGTGCATAGGTATCGATACCCTGTGCTGAATTTGTGCAACTGAGCTAACTAGTTACATAAACACTGTTTTATATCTAATTTAGTACTACAAATATAGCAGTATCTCTCCTGTAATAGAAATTTACGTAGTATAGGTATTCCGGTATTCGTCTGCAATTTAGAGTTTCAAAATAACATACAGAACACAAATATAATTGGAAAGGGTTCAACAATTCTTCTTCCAAGAAAAAGCTCTTCCTCTAATTGTACGTAAGCATAAATCCATAAATTACGCAAACTGTGCAAATTTTTCAGATACTATTTTTAGATTTCGAAAAAATATTGAAAAATAATTAAACAATAGTATAAAGATTTGCAAAAGCTGTAGAACTACACTCTACTTACTCTTGGCTAGTGCACGGCACAAAAAGCATATAAAAAGCAAAGCCAAACTTTTTGCGTGCATAAATTATCAGCATTTGGACATCTACACAGATTAATTTACTTTGTCCCACTTTTTTAATATTATGGGCAGCACTAACTACAAAAATTAAACTGATTTACACTAAAGCTTTTGTTATACTACATTTATGGAATATATAACAATAATCAGACTAATTTCGTTACTATCCGCCTTCAGCAGCCTCTAAGGTACAGATAACCTAACTTAGGAAAAACATTGCAAACAAGTATGGTTTTATTAGTTAATACCCGATAGCTCACGTCCAGAACAGATCCAAGGCACAAAATTACAGTGCTTATAAGCCAGCAGTGTTTTAAAAATAAGCTTCGGTAGAAAGAATGGCATCATTCTTGTGTGAGCGAGAAAATAAAGTTGGAGAATGAAATAAAAGACCATGTAGATAATAACCGGAATCTCTTTGCTTATAGAAAGTCCTTAGTGTAGATTTCTTTATTATTACATAGTTTATAGTGGATTAGTAGATATTATTAGGAACAGGGAATGTTGTATCTATTTACGTAAAACTAAAATGCTGCAGTTATACGATTGCATGTTACATAGTTTGATCTAGGAAAAAGTTGGCTTGCATTGCGATTATTTATTTCCTGACTATGCATCAGAGGAACATCCAGTCCGGAACTATAGAGCCGGGGTCACCCTTACAATGGATTGTATCCTGTAAAAAAGAATATCCATAAACACATGTACTATAACGAATAGTTTTTGTTGTCCTATATATTTTATACCGAATTAATTACTAAGACTTGCCACATACATACATATAGACGTATTTATGTTGGGGCATTTTTTCCCCCTTCTCAGATTATTTGGAAAATATTATTAGACTTGTAATGTGTTTTAAAATTAGTAGAACATAAAATTGCCGAAACATTATTAAGCGAAAATGAAAAATGGAAAAATCACATTATGAATGACCCAAAGAAACTTTTAATACGTATACTTACAATTTCCCAACAAATTACACTTTTTCAAAATTCATAGTTGTATCGCTAAAATCGCGGTAAACACTCTTTGAATGTTTTCTATTTCGCAAAGCTACAAAAGAAGGAAACTCTCAGATTGTATTTCACCTGCTAGTACTGTCCTAATCTAGTAAATTCATATCAGTATTCCTATGCACTGCTCTATTTACCTTGCCGAAGGCATATTTATCTGTTATAAGTAAGTAACTAAGTATGTAGTAGTATATTGAAGTGAAGTATCCCGATAAAATGCAGATTTTCAAACGAATCTACCAAGCCTTGTTTATAGATATTTACTAATCTTGCAAGCCCTTAGGTTTGTTCCCTTGTAGACAGACTTCTCTCAAAAGATTAATGGAACAAATTATTTTTAAGCATTGAAAATTCGCTGTTTTTGGAAAATACATCCCTCACTACATTCACATGAACACTATAATTTTGTATATTTGGTAATAATTTTGTAAGTAAATAGTTCAGTTAGAACTGAGTGGCTGATTTGTTTAGATTTAGCAGAATTTTTTCGCCTTTGATCTGTGATCATTTCATAGACAAAGTTTATTTGCACAGAAATGATTACTTTTGATTTGCACAGAATTGATTACTTTTGACTTTGTTGGTCAAGGTTTTTTCGCATTAGATTCTTTGGTTTGGTTTGGTTACTTTTATATACCTACCTATAGTATACATATAGTATACATATACTACCTATAGTATACTACATACATAGTTCATAGTGATACAATTAATGTCGAATTAAACAGCTCTGATATAAATATCATTTTATATGCATCTCCATTTAGAACTTTCGTGAAGCGCAGTCAGTCAGTATTATGTCTTTACTAACTTTTAATATGTTTCAAAGAGTACCCTACATACCTATGTGCTATTTAAGATGAAACTTTTATCGCGTATTTAGTTAAGACGCAACTTTATGTAGAACAGTATTGGGGACGCCTAATGTTTCATACGGTTAAGAAATTAAATGCTGTGTAAATCTCTAAGGTGTATAAAGGACATTTACGCCTTG
>JAQFYC010001703.1:0-31481 GCA_034694165.1 Tomocerus mixtus | reverse complement strand
TTGTCGGCTAGGGGAATTGTCGCTAGGGGAATTGTCGGCTAGGGGAATTGTCGCGCTAGGGGAATTGTCGCCTAGGGTAATTGTCGAGGAATCTATTTTTGCAATAGTAGAATAAGTAAAATTCTAAATAGTACTACGAATTAAGCGGAATAATGAAATGTATTGCGAATTTTTTTTAAAAAAGAGACGAAGATAGCTTGATTGTAAAAAAATAATAGTTGCACTTATTATATTGAACAAGCTTCCTTTTTTGTAATGCCTAGTGTGTAGACTTTTTCATCATGCAGTACATAATGGGTTCTGTAACTGTATTTTGATAAAGCACCGCGTTACTATTCAACTTTCTGCTTGATCTCAATTGTATTTCGATGAGCCAAGTAGACAACTTGTTATCACGTGCCTGGTTTTATTTAAAAGTTATAGCAAATTTTTCTGGGTATTTAGTAATAAAGGCTAGCAGAAACATTTTTGCATACAAACAGGTCTCAAAAATCGATGCGATGATATAATTATAATACAATTAAGCATCTCCATAACTTCAATTCAATTCGCCTTATGCTTGAGCTTGATATTTACTTAGTAATGTCGCAAGCGTTTTAGTAATCCATAGAAATAAGCACGAAGGACTTTACGAATAAAAATATCCAGACACGCCACCACAGCATAATAGAATGAATTAGTAAATGTGCTTGCAATGGCTTGGCCAAAGTGTGCTGAGCCAGGCCAGCGCCAGTGTGAGCACTAGCATAAATGCACTTCAGTTACATAGATACCTACTTATACCATTTTATTTTATCTAATCTACTACTACTGCAGTAACTCTTCCTTTGCTTGCCAAAAAAACAGAAGCGGCAGTGCATAACCGATATTTCATAAAAATAATAATGTAATAGCTAACTTGAATGTCTTAATAGATAATCCGGATATGGTTATCGGGGACTCGGAGCTACTGATACTTAAAGAAAAAACTAATCGCCATCTCCGGCTTCGGGAACTTTTACTCCAACATTCGAGTAACTCTAATCTCGTCGTTATGTAAGTTTTTCCATTTCGCTTTCTCTTCATTGCAGTATTTTGGCTTTTCCTGAAAACAATCTGTTTCCTTCCTCTATAACTAGTTATTACATTTATTACTGTATTACAAACAATGGCGAGTCATGCCAGGCAACACAACGTGTGCTCAACTCAACTATAGATGTAGTATATGTACTTTATTACGTAGTATATTATATGGAGAAGTTAGATTTGGCTTCATCTGCTCATTCCCAATCAAGTTAATTGAAAACTCACCTTATTTCCTGTGTAAATTATTGAATCACAAATATCAGTCACTATATTTACAATGTTAAGATCCTCTTTTGATAAAAAATCTACTATTCAATCTTGTAATGGTTTTTTAGGAAATCTGCATTGATAAATAGAACAAGATGTGATTTTGAAAATATACGATAACCCAATTCCTAAGGATTGAAAAACTAAGTATATAATAATGTGACACATTTAAAAAAGTTTTCCAAGTAAATATGTGCCTATCTGTCATTGTAAGTATCAGCATCACTTTTAATCATAATATTTCAGTTAGATTGCCAATAACTTCTTTAGGTATACTATAGATACTACGAAGAGGAACTTATCTTTTGTTAAGTACTAATTCACTTAAGGTATTAAAGTAGTATGGTTTCTCATCTCTTGCCAGTGCATGATCGAAATCTTCTTCTACACATCTGTGTAAACTTTTGTAATTCGGCACGACAGGATGATCGAAAGGGAAGGAGTTGTTGGACTTTCTTATATTGTTGTTATTAATAGATACCTAGAACTTTTATCAATAACAGATATCTATCATCGGATCCATATTGAAAAGTGAGAAGACAATGACGCATGATGCTGCAAACTTTTATTTTTGATATTTCCTTCCTCTGCTGTCTTTAGCATTTTTATCATTGAGTGAAAGTATCACAAAGTAGGAGGATAGTTACTACATAGATGAAAGTAGTGATGTCATAGTATTGTACTATTACAAACTAGACTTTTGTTTTTGTCCTATCAGTTTTTGAACTAGTGCTACGATTTGCCACAGGGCTGTTGTAATATCTGTATTTACTATTAAAATTGGAACAGGATTTTGAAGAATGGAGACACAATATGAATATCATTCAACAAGTTCTGTATTTTTGGACTTATTGTTATATATTCGGTGCGTATTGCAGTAATTATTATCGTATACCCGTAAAGGATGTTCAAGAAGCACGAAATAATCTGAACTTGATAATATAAATAATATACCATAGGTTAAAAATAGGTTTTATATAGGGGTAGGTTGTAAAAACCAATTCTTGATCTGTGTGTTAGCATTTTAGCATAATGTGGATTAAGATAAACCACTTACTATTGTTACATATTTACTGGTATGTATTGCAACATATGGATTTGTAAATGTGCAGGTACTCAATAATGTAGTAAAATACTCCCTGAAGTTGTGCGTAAGAGATGAAAGGAAAATAGGCATGCTTTCTACTGTTACTTATATTATCTCTATTCAATGTAAAGCGTTTCATGAGATTTGGCTTAATGTCAGACAAAGGGGAACATCTTACCGGTAAAAGCTCAGCTTCCTCTTAAAGATGCCCCAGTTCTTATGTAAGGCCAACCGGAAGGAAGCTAATCGCAAAGGGAAGGTAATCCTAGCGTACAGTTCTGTACATAATAAAGCACATAATATGTATGCAGGTAAGCAGAATTGCCTACTTCATCTTCTTGCATTTTAGGGCCCATTTTTCCTGTCAATTTATGTAGTTTAATAGCAAGAAAGCATTTGCCTTTTGGCATACATTTCTATCATTTTATCTGAATTCACTAGTTAGTTTAAAGGCAATCGAATATTGGAACGTTGAAAAAAGGATAAGAACCTTAAAATCCTCGTCAGAATTCGTACGATCCAATTGTCTCCGTGCATTTATATCTGTATAACTGTACTATGTATAGTCAAACTTAAAAAATACTGTTATTTACCTTGCTAAATACTGAGCATAATGAAATAATCATAATGAAGGTAATTTTGTAGATGATAGGTTATCCAAATTCCAAATGCTACTATTAGCTACATACTTATCCTAAGTAAAGGGTGTAGTAATAGATTAAGGGTAACATACCACATACTGTATTTGCATATTAGTTACTTAAGACTAACACCAATAGCATATACGATACAATTTGAAGAATTATTTTCTCTTCTTTTATTCTTTACTGGGAAAATGAGTTAGGTATCTACAGTATTGTATATTTACTATAGTTTTCTTTTGAAATTGGAGTCTTGCAATACAAGGAACAGGGAGTGGTGCAAAGAATAGGAATAGAGACAGAGATATAGAAGCATAATGGCTAGAAAGTTTATTTTATTGGAGTTTTAACAAGTTGTTGAGTTGAGCTACTTGCGTCACACTTTAAAACGAGCTATCTTCTCTTCACTATTTTATTGACAATGAATCTTTACTTATTTATCGTCTTGTGTGTATGTAGGACACTTCCCGTGCCACGGAAAGGAACCGTTTCTGCTCCATTGTACATGGCTTGGCTGGAGACACTCACGAGAGACATGCCACCTTTCCTTTTAGTACGAGGAAATCAAACTTCTGTCCTCACTTTCTACTCTTAATGTTTCGATTCGATCCCTGTCTTGTCTTGACTGTCTGCTCTGCTCTGCTCCCTCCTCGGGTGTCATGTCATCTCTCCTCTCCTCATCTTCTCACACTTATTCCTGGAATATTCACTGAAGAACAAACGAAAACGAGTGCTACAAGTAAGAAATAACCTAACTATGTGTATTCAATGGAGCACACTATCCTTACACTACTACGGAGAAACTTTTTTAATCTTATTACATATCTGATTCCTCTTTTCTACCAAATATACATAGCATGCCTCTTCCAATGTCTTCCACATTATTACGAAGAAAAGCAGTAACAAAATTTGGTTGTATTGTACATAGATGATGTAGAAGAAAGATATGTACGTATTATGTGTATTGTATTAATTTTGTTCGTATACGTATCGTTAGCATATTTAGTTAAGCGATTTAATCTACACCCTACGCAGCCCTTCTTTAAGTACAATTGCTGTTAAAAGATGTCATTAAATTTTGGTGAACATTGAGATATTAACGTGTTTGAATATTGATATATGTATGTAAAATGATGTAACTCATGATTACAAGTATTCTTAACTGCTTTGTATTAATTAAGCGTATTTAATGTTGATAAAGCTTGTAGTTTTAGTATTTGCAACAAAAAATCACAATTATTGCATGAGTGTTTTGTGTTAATGTTATTTAAATACCTATACATATTATAATACGATATTCAGTCATAAATGTACTTGTAAATGTTATCATTTTATTAATGCAGCTATTTATTGCATTACGAATCGGTATATAATATGCGTATAACGAACAGCTAAATATTTGTATGTATCCTGTATAACTGCTATATAGGTTAAGGTAAGAATAAAAGTTACAGTGTACATACTAATAAGTATAAACGGTAGAATTAATAAAAATCATGTTATTACTAATCAATCATTCATTACTTGTTACTTACGTATGTTAAGTAGATTTAGATTAATCTGTCCCAAATGTTTTTCTTAATCATATTAATATTTGCATAGACATGCAGGTAATTAGCAATTAAGTAGTTAGTTGGTTAGTTATTCCTTAAATTGAAAAACTGTTTTATCTATAAAAAGATATAAAATTCTACGGTAAAAGATATTACCCACATTTTATGCTCATCGTCAATTCTTCTAGACAGTGAAAGGTCACACACGAAAAGCGGCTTGTAATTTCATTCATATTATTCATCGCCGTGTTTACCTGAAATCCTTGAATCTGGAAATACAATTTTGCATGCATTAATGAAGTACGTATTTCCAACCACCACCTCGTAACCCAATTATAATGTAGGAATGCCACATTAATATGCAAAATTACATAGTATTATTTCGTATTCACTTAACAATTAATAATTGGATGCGCATTCGTCATATTTATTAACTAATTTATGGATCTTACTTTACTTAGTGCGAAACACTTGCCTTACTTGCAGATTCAATTAATATCATATTATGAGAAAAAGTATAAGATTAGATTGTAAATACTGATGCATGGAGTAGGTAGCTTTAAGCGTTCGAAATTGCTTACAGGTACATGATGGAAATTACTCTTTGCTTGCAAAAGTATATACGGAAAAATATACGGATCGAAGTGATGTTCCCTTAAATCATGATGGGACATTACAAATTGTAATATGCTCTTCAGTTGGATCTCTGTCAGTATGAACGGTTAGATTTCATAAGTAGGTACCCAATTGCAATTACCTCGATTGAACCGTATAACAATAAGGCGTGCCAACAATTATTAGTATTTCATTTATTTGAATAAATAAATCCCTGCAGTTTCGTTTTCTCTTAGTATCTACTACATACTGATATGCATTGCAATGAAATGCTTTATCTATTTAGCTAAACAGTGCATCGACTTCTCTCTGGCGTGGCTTTGATATCAATTTTAGGGCTAAGTAGAGCAAACCAAACTATTGTAATAATATTTTGGTTACAATCTAATGATAATAAATATCTTGTTAGAAGTAAGTTCAGTTCAATTCTGTCAAAAACATGCAAATTGAAGTTGACAGCTTTCCATGCAGCCCAACATCAAAATTAACTTCATAATGTAACAATCATATGAAAGCAATAAATATGCCGCAGTAGCATTGACATGACAGGGAATTGTGGTGCTATGTGCAAACACTTTACATAATATGAATGTATAGGTTTATGTAGAGTATAATGCATTTACAGATGGCTGAAGTATATGTAGTAGCTACAGCTATTTTATTTAATGCCTATAACTTCTAAAGTAGTTATAGGAATATTGCTAGTAAAATGAATGTATACAAAAGCTACGAAATATTGTGCTCTTTTACTAATTAACAGCAAAGCGGCTAATGGAAACATTACCTGCCCCACAGTAATGCATCTCGAAGGAAAATAACCATAATTATTGTTGACCTTTTAAAGTTATGTTGTGCAGGAAAGTGAATTAAAGAAGCATTAAATTACATTGGCTCCTAAAGAACAAGACAGATAGGAACAAGTAGGTAAATAGTTTTCGAACAAGTAATTTACCATTTACTCTGTCTAGCCATATTATATTTTGCTTAGCGAGACTTTTTGACTAGCTTCGTCTTCGCTTCTCTCGTCTTGTCCCTCTCAATTCAATTTTCTCCAACGGAGATGAGGAAACTCGAATGAACATTGCGTCGCATCACAAAAAGAGTTAGTAGCTGTATTGCATAATGGATTAATGGTTTCTTGAAAGGATACCAGGCCAGGACACCACTACTAATGCCATGTCGGAGCCAATTTGTCAACAAATACCATTAGCATATACGGTAGGTAGAATTAGAGTAAAGTAATGTAACCCAAGCTAAGCAGGTAGTAAATATTTTAATAATTCAGCCAAGTCGTGTAGTGTCATGTCTACTTCTATTAGAATTGAAAGCGATCAAAGGACTTCTCCTGCTCCTGTTGTATTTACTTTGCACTTCCTATTCTTCCATAAGTGCAAACGCCACAAGCTTTGCCATTAGAATATTAGTATCTACTTATTAATACCATTATTAGATAGCAGGGAGCATGAAATTGTCATTTTAATAGCAATAAGACGGATACCGTTTGTCTCCGTCTGACCTATAAATATATTTAATTTACGAGCATTATTGTTTAAGAGATTAACATATGGCACGTTGATCTACTTCTAACTTGCTTGTGCATCTTTATTCTGAAATTGGATGCATTTACTTACTTTACGATGGTAGAAAACTTACATACAAAACCAATTCTTCATACACCTAGTTACTTCAATTTTATTGATTGAAGTAGTATTACAGGTTATAAATTACAGATTGAATTAAATAATAGAATCTTAACGAATCCCTCGGCGGGGTTAAAATATAGTTCAATTGGCTAAATAAATTGGCTGAAAAATTTCTGGAAAATTCTATGTATGTACCGTATGTACCTACATTGTACATAGTATATTTATACACCACATATTTAACTGCCTTAATCGCGTCCTTTATTCATCTAATTAAGAGTATAATATACTAATTGTAAGTATATGTATATAAGATGTAATTACTACATAAATATGAGCACGTTAAAAACTGCAATGGCATATATTTTATTAGTTAACAAACTGATTTGTCAAAATAATAGGACGCGAGTGCAAAAGATTACTTGTTTTAGGCTTTTATTGAAGTAATCTTTTAATTATTTCGATGATCCTGTGTACATTTACGTATCTTGCGTTGCACTATATCATTATCATTACGCATCCTATCTTCGCTATATCAATTTCTAATTTATTTGTCAATGAAAACAATTACTGACTTATGTACAAAGTAGGCAAAGGTTGTTGCCACCATCATGCTGTCGCTTTTATGTCTCAATGCTAATTGCTTAATTTTCCTGCATCTCCATTATCGTGAGTTGTGATTGGCAGAGTATTTGATAGTGAAATAGAATAATTGTTATCTTGCATAAGGTGAATAAAATAAAATATTCATTAAATCTGAGTAGTAGTATTATTTCTATTTTTTGCACTTTTTAATGGGTAAATATGACTACGATTTGGCAATACAATTTAGATTTCAAATACGAATATCTTTAACTCTGAAATTGAACTGTATTTTAAATACAGTAGTGCTATTTATTGTTATTTATTAGTTTATTAGGGAGTACTTAATCTATATTCATAATACATGGCAACATTCACCATTGCATTGTGCTTACTTGCAGGCTCGATTATGTATAATAGATATTTTAATAACTTACTGGATTCACTCTTCATTTCTAGTGCAAGCTGGAGTTTGGAGTACCACAGTATTTAATTAAAGGTAAAATTATGCTCCATTTTAGAACAAACTCCATTTTTTTTTAGATTATTGGACAAACTTTGATGTGTACGCGATGCATAAGTAAGTTAATTACATGAATAGGAAAATCGTGAACGCACATGGCCGCATTAAAATCAAGCTTTACATCTAATTTATATGCGGTTGACGTATCTTTCTTCTACATGTAGACATGTATGTATCTAACTAACCCTCTACTTCCATGATGTAGACACAAATTAAGGAAACTGATTTTCAAAAAAATTATAATTACCTACTGAAGTACATGTGAATATTCATTTTTCACTGTCTACTAGAATGTAAAGCATTTTCAATGCAACTGTACATAATCACCCGTTTAGAGAAATGGCCTTGGCTTACCATATTTAATTACTGTTTCATCATAAACGGTTAAAGCAATTCAAAGTAAAGCAAGCATGAAAGCACATAAATATGTATATAATATAGGTAAATAGGTACATATAATTACATTTAGCTTGCGTGTGCATATTAGGAACTGGGTATGCCAGTGGAAAAGTGTCATAGCAAAATCTGTCATAAGTAAGGTAACTATACCATACCTAGAATTTATACAGCTAAAAGTCCCGTTTTTATCAAATATATACTAAATCTATTTATACCCTCAGACTTTTACGTTTAAACATCATTGTCACAAAGTCACAATAATAAGTACATAAAATATCAACTATGACAAGCGAAGGAATGTCATAGGTGTACGTACTGATACAATAATCCCACGATTTATAAAAATACATAGGTAATCATTTGGCTCACTTTGATTACAACGAATGCTAAAAATAACTTCCGTAGGATCGTGGGATTTATGCTGTTCTAATTTTAAACCTACATTACTACATACAAACAATTTGATAACAACTTGTGTTTACATTACATAGTAATCCTACATATGTACCTACAGGATGTTTTATGAATGATTTTGTAAGCAAAATAGTGTCCTTGCCATAACCAAAAAGTATAAATAACACTATTGGCTTATCAATATCTGTATAAAAGCAAAAGGTCACAATTTGTGTACAGAAAACAAGCAAAAAAAGCCAAGATAAAACAACTTTACAAGTCCCAGTGAATGAGTGACAGTAAGCTTGTGCTTGATTTGATTGACAGATGCCCTACTTCCCCGAATTAGTATATCACGCACATTTACTTACCTTAATTGTAATAATTGGAAAAATTTAACATTTGCTTCAAATAATCGCGTGGGCTTGCATTTAATGACTTTTCAAGTGAGCCAGGTCAATACTAGTAGTAGGAGGACAGTGCCTATATATTGTAGGACTAAAAATTAAATGTATAGCTAACGTATCTTTTATAAATATTATTTTCTTGTAAAATAACATGAATCCATTTGGTACAGACATATTAACCCTATATAACTACTACTAACTACATTTAAGCGAGGTAGAATATTTAATTATCAACTTTTGTGCATGTCTTGTCATTTAAGTAGATGCCGTATACTTATCGGTAATTTGTAATTTTAATAATACATAGTTTGCAACAAATTCCAATTACATTTTCCATTGGGCTTCAATCAATAAAACCAATCTGTCTGCTTTATGTACTTTACTTGTAACATTTGCTTACGTACAGATATATCCTATATAATTAAGAAAGACCTGCAGCATTTAAACTAGAAGTCAGTCTGGCTACTACATAAGTACTTAGGTATATCTCTCAATAAAAACTGGTAGCTTACAAATAAGAAGATGGTAACAATTAACAATGATGTCCTCTTTGAGAATAATTAACTCTTAGCTAGTATAGCAATAAAGTAATACCTGACCTACCATTAATTCCTGAAAAGAACATTTAAATTAAATTAATTTTTTGGCTGCATATGCATAGGCAATAAAGCATTTTATATGACGCAGGTGTCTGTAAGTGCAAATCTAAGTAACTAATATGCATAAATGGCCAATTATTGTCAAAGAACATATAATAATTGTGTATCTCTACAGTGTATGACTAAGTACAACTGTCTAGAGGTATGAATAAGGCATTTTTATATTCATATATTCAATATTGACCTAGGCAAGCGAGTAGAAAGCTCATTCATGAAGCAGACGAGCACAAAAAGACGTTTTAATAAATTACTTATTGTACACGCAATTTATTTAGAAAACATTTTATGCTTATGTAAAAAGAATAACAAGTTTTCACACAAATCTCATGAATGAATGACATCCGAGGAGAAGGAGACGCATCTTCATGTACCTTACTTTGCCAAGGCTCACATAGGTATTCATGTTACAACCGTTTCCTCTTACTTCAGACGAACTACTTAAATATAGAATTTTCTGGCTTACTACTTGGCTTACATGATCTAATAAAAATGAAGATGTTACATTTCAATTGTATGTACTAGTTCAGGTGATGTAATAGTTTTTGCTAAATTGATTTTTACCTTCCCACACACTTACTTTTTACCTACGTCTGTATCATATTTACTTACTGTTATTCTATTGACGTAACAATTTCATTTGTCCATACTTCTCGTTCACTGGAATTCTGGAGTTTGACTGCAGGAAGGAAAAGTAAGTCCAGCAGGGTATACCTAACCTATATATGTATGTAGGTACTCTTTATTTTATGTATGAAGTTTATATATGAATTATTAATATTTGTTGTAGTATCTGTCTGTATTCTGCCAGCGGATGTCAATATTGTGTTAGTCTAAAATTAGACTTCTGTCGTCTTCGGATCGATGGCCCACGCGGTACTGGTATACTCTATCTGTACTCTATTATGTACTAATTCGCTGTTCTTTTGAGTGTGAGTGTGAATGTGAGGTCATGAATCAACCATCTCACGTTTCATCATTGAACTATGTCAAAATACTTCTCAAAGTCGTCAAGAATTAATGCTACTTTTCTTTGTAGGTGCGATTTCCATTTTTTCTAAGGATATTACACAGAACCAAACAGATAACTAGATACCTTTATTAAGAAAGTGATGTCATCTTATTGTCAAACTGTCAGGCTATGAACACAGACCATACACTCAATGAATACATTAGAATTATGTTGCGTCTATCACTCCCTCATATTATTACCTTATTCCGACAGGTTACGCATAAAGAAGTACATCACGACTGCCATTCATGGAAATAATATTAGTAAATGAGACATTATTGTTAATGTGTATCACATTGAATGTCTAAGTACATATATTTTCGATATATGTGGTATTAGATAATTGTTAACACACTAATCAATGCCAACAATCAAAACGAGCACCAAAACTACAGCCACAACTTCATCGAGAGTTATAACTACCAATGTCAGTAACATGGAAATGCATTGAATAAATAACAGTGACAAAGAAAATGACAACGTGCATCATAATGGCAATAGCTTTCGATTACAGAGTTTAATGACGTCGGAAACCACATACAATGCCTAAGTAAGCGAACACTGATACCTATGGAATACATACTGTATGCACAACATGCTAAATAGGCGGCTTCTCTGGGTCAACTCGCTAATAAAACATTATCTGTCATGATTCATGATGTATCACACTAATTGTTGTCAAGATGTAGACATCAACAACACCTGCAGTAAGTCCTTATATGCATACACAACTTAATTATGTATATACATAATTGTCTCTTTCGCATTAATTAATTATTAATGTAGCTTCTTGTTTATCTTTTACATGCATGTATATGTACTGACCATATGCAGCTCGTTTACATGAATGTCACGTCTGGTAAGATCCGCAATAATCTGGTTAGATACTAGGTGTATGTAGATAGAGATGCACAAAATCAAGAAAAATGTACAGTTGGTTTACTTATGTAAGATGCAAAAGTCTTTTCCGCTATATGCATTACACCTTTATGTATGTTCATTAAACTGAAATCGAATACTTATTCATGTTGATGTACTTATATGAAAATCAACCTTTTATTTTCACTAACAGCCTAAGATTACTTTGCCACCTGTGTATTATCTCAAACAATATGATACTTATATTAATGATGATTATGTACGCATTTTATGATGAATTTTCATGAACAATTTTTTTGAAAAAAAATGATGTAATTTTATTATACTTTAAGCACCTTATTAGTATAATTACATTTCAATACAACTATACAACATAATTATACCTACTCAACATTATATTTATGTAAATAGGTTTACTCTACAGTTACCCTCAAGGGATTCCAACATATTATACACTGCCATACAAAAATTCTGCATGGGCTTTCTGATTGCAGTCTTAACCCTAAACAACTAATAGTATGTATGGCATATTTTATAATTATCATTAGAAAAATACTAAACTAATAGCGAAGGAAGACTACATTGGGATTCTATTATACTATTGTGATTATGTGAACTTATATTTTAATAATTATATTTTGGTAAGTTCGAACAGCAACTCTCCAGTTAACACAGAAGATAAAGAAAATCTTAAATTGAGTAATCAGTTTGATATTTTTGTAAAGAATGTAAGGTATATATTATGTAGTATTTAGTTAGTATTACATGACATATGATCACATTGATTAATGGAGAAATTATTTACATAATAATGTTATTAACTTCAATTAAACTTCATTACAATTGCTCCACTTAAATATAACACGACATGGGCATTGAATAGTAATAAATCATCCAAAAGAGTGACTCTTGTATGTATAAATTGTGATTGTGACAAAAGTAAAAGCTTCTGTAATTGAATTTAAATGTATGTGGACTATTTAGCAAGAAATACAGTAGAAATGGCATAAATGCAATCAATTAATGACATCTTTTTAATTAAAGGTACCTCACCAATTAAACTGGTAGGCTGGTACAATGATATAGTGTAGATTGAGTTGGATAGTCATGTCAGGAGTAATTATTTATTTACTTAAAGTACAGTGCTGTTTTTAATGCATGGAAAAAGCGTGGGCTTTTTTCCCCAATTAAGAAACAGACAGTCAAATAGTCAATTCAATAGCTGAAACAGGGATGTAGAGCATTATGTAAAATGATTTTCTCTCTCACTAAAAATGTCCCGTGTAAATAAGTATATTATAGATTTAAGTAGTTTCTTACATGCTATTCCTACCGCTGCTACTGACTTGACTTTACCTGACTTTAATATTTTTCTATTGCAGACCATCAATCAACTTAATTAGTGTTATGTAAATATGTACCGACCTAATTTTATTTTTGTATTTCAACTTACTTAGTTTTATTGTGTCTACATTTTTCGTGCTTACATTAGAATTTAGCACCTTAAGTTACGTTATGTTACGTATAGTATAGTATAGTATCGTTAGTTTAAGTTTAGTTTTATTTATGTTTTGCCCATTCCCAACTTTCTCAAACAAATTTGAGATAGCCTAAACACGAGTCAAACCTATACATACATAGCATTTTCATGCATACGCATAAACTCTTTGCACCACAATTACGTATATCAGCACAGCTTAATAACAGAGAAATCTTTTTACTTGAGAATCGAGAAATATTTCGTTTACACAACATTATGTACACATTTCTTGTTTATACAGCGAACAGTAGAGTAGAGCAAGGTGATACGATAGGAACGAATAATAATATTGACCTCTTTCAAACATGATAATATTCTACTCTTGGAGTTTTCTGTTTACAGCCATTATTATTTTTTTATCTAATATAACCCGATGAGCTATTAACAATTATATTCAAATCAAAAGATAAAAGTTTCTATTGGCCGAAGATACTAATTGTCTGGCTAATACTTTACTTTCCATGAGAAAAATGGAATTAAGTTTTTGATTAAAACAGAAACTTTTATCATCTTCTTTAGAGAAATACTTGCAATCAGTTGAAAAGAGACTAATTGCTATCAAAATTATTTTGTTACTAGGATTTGGCTTTTATGTATCTAAATGAAATACATATGTACCGCAAGTACAACTGCAGTATGTATGCAATTCTATAGGAAAAAGAGCTCATTTTCATTAAACACAGATATGAACAGTTACATAACAAAATGTTTTGTGCGTATTACAGTCATTGTTACTCTTTAGTATTAAATTATCATAATACTGTGGATGTGGACTGTAATTTTTGAGGGTTGGGTGGGATTCTATAAATTCTACTCGTATTTCACACCATGATCACGAGTGTGAAAGGTTATATGCACCAATACTTACGTATACAACTTTCCTAATTGAGAATGTACAGTATGATTCCATAGAATTCGTAGGAATTTGGACTTGGTACTTATCTTGTGTTGTTGGTGAATGAAGATCAATTTATACAGTAGGTAGTCAGTAAAGTGGTCTGGTGAGTGGTGATTAGAGCACGTCTATCTGTCTGTGTTGCAGAAGTCCACGACACGAACTGTACTAAATTGAAACATAGTCACACAAGGCTCTTCGTTCCGTTTTAGATATACTCACACGTTATGTTATGATTCCATGGAGCTAAAGGTATTTAAGTAGTAGAAGCTCTAAGGTACTTTAATTGATTTTATTTATCGTTTCTCCATTATTCATCCATCATACTTAGAATCTCAATTCAATGTTAACTTCGTTCATGTAACTGGAATATGTTGACTTATCCACTCGACCGCCTTCTATTCGGACACCTGTAAATAAGAGGGACAACAAAAATATAGAATTAGAGACAAAGCCGAAACGTCTCGGAATTATCGAAGGTTAAGTTTGCATTTGACATTCATTCCTAATACTAATAGTGATCTCATCTCAATATGTCAAGAATTCAACAGAATTTATTAATTTGGGGTCAAGCGTTTAAAACTTTATTTTGCATTATTTGCAAAAAAGTGCTGACTGAATGATTATCTAATGTAAGTATGTACAAAAGTAATAGGGTCATAAAGTACGCACGCTGTACGTTAACAATACAAAACTCAGATAGTAAAGCAAATAAAGTAGGTAGGTAGTTGCTTTGCTAGTTACATGCACCTTGGCACATCTACCAGGAATACTTATTACGCTTATCACGAACTGAACTCCCTCAGGTGTACGATATTTAAATATCATGCACATCTTTAGTAAGTAGCCTAAGTATTAGCAAACAGTGCCTTGTTGCGCTATTGAAGGAAACGAAGAAAATGATTCATTTTATAGATTGGCCAGGTCCTGTATTGAACTTATATAATTTTAAAAGTTTGGCAATATCAGACTGCACAAACTGAAAGTGAAAAGTTTGCCATTCATGTATGGGTAATGGCAATAATGGTAAAACAGCCGCATACGAATCGCAATGGATGAGCGTAAGATAAGCATATTAGCATACACTACACACTACAGAAAGATGTATCGTAAATTATCATGTTTTTGTTTAACTTAGCCCATACGCAGCAGACAGACACTGTTTATACGATGAGCTATATATTACATACAAGTTTCCTTTGTTGATAATACTTGCAACTATGCACTAACAAGTTAAATAGAAAAGTTAAGGTCTCAGTCTCAGTACTAAACCAAACACTAAACAGCTATAGTATGCGTAGACGCATGAACATTCTACTCTAACTTGTTCAACAAACTAATATATTACTTATCAGATCGTCTACATGTTTTCCCAATTCTTGGAATACAACTCAAACGAAGACAAGGAATACACAGAGAAGTATCAGCAAGTAAGTAATAAGTAGTAATAGTAATAAAAGATGATAAAGGGGGTTACTTTTGCTTACCTATCAAAGCCTTGCCAATTTTACAGCAGAGAAATCACAATTAGCAGCATTCAATGAGCCCTCATTTTCATACGAGCAGATGCGTGGACTGGTCATGGACCAAATAGGAAGGAGAAGGCCTGATGTATAAGGCGAACTAAGTCGGTGGTGGTCGTTGACCTTCCATTTTGCGAATATGCCAAACGGGCACACTCCCTCGTAAGTCGACAGGCTCCATAAGCTGCAAGAAGCTCTGGAGGTGCTGGGGCTCCTCCGCGGTCACCGAATGCCAAAGCCCAATGAAATAAGACTGCCAGGGATCCTGCCAGGAGATCGCCTTGACCTCCACATCGTCTATTTGATCCTCCTCCAGCACAACATACAGTGAGCCGACCGTTTGAGGCAACGTCTGTCGCACCTTTATGTAGTATTGTGACATGACCTAAAGCCATTGCAAGCTCTCGAACTTTTTCTGCGGAAGCGGATGGAGCTGGCTTGACCTCTTCCCCCAAGACGGCAGTGCAAAGGCGGGAAAACTCTACGGAGTTCGGGGTGAGAATTACTTTCGAGTAATTCCGAATCAGGTCTTGCTTCTGAGTGATTAGGAATAGACCATCAGCATCGATTACTAAAGGTTTGTCCAACTCCTTTAATCTTTCAATGAGAACGGTAACGCATTGAAGAATTTTCGGATCTCGGCCTAAACCAGGGCCAATTACAAAGGAATGCATTCTGGGGGCCCATTCCATTATAGCCTCCACAGCATTATCACTATCTAACAAGGGATGAACAATCAGTTCTGGACTGTATGTTTTGATCACAGTGGCTGCAGCCTTGACACAGAACACGTGAGCTAAATCAGCTCCAACCTTGAGGGCTGAGATCGCAGAAAAATAAGGAGCTCCTGTGTACTCTTCACTTCCACCAATAACTCCGATTCTTCCAGCTTGACCTTTATGCATTGCATTGCTTAAGGATGGAATAAAGGCTCTTGAGCTGGCCAGTAAAGCTTCGTCGGAACCCACAGGAGTATTCATCTTTGCTGTAGACGTAGTGAATTGCCGAGAGTCGACAAACTGGGATATGGAGTTGTTGTGGGCAAGGAGGGTGGAGGCTTCCAAATTCATGTGTTTAGGACTTGAGAATTGACAACGGCCACTGCCACGAGGTGTGCTGCAGACGGAGGCTGCCGCAGATGGACAAGAGGAAGAAGACGCAGAGTCTACAGCAGCAGACGTGGTGGATGTAGCTGTTGACTTTGAAAGTAGCAGTGAAGATTTGGCTTTGAGGATTGTGGCCGAGGCCCAGTTAGAAAGCTGACGTTCTCGTTGATGCCACCATTCAGAGAACCTCACACAACAATAGTAGCGATAACCACTTCGTGCAGCTCTTCGTACCAATTTCATAGCATGTCAGTTTTGTTGTCATTTCCTCGAAATCCTGTAAACAATATGCATGTTTAGCATTAATATACCTAATCCAATCAATGTTAATTAAACATATCGGACAGCAAACCATTACACTGTTTAAATGAAAGATTAGCTTTTAACTAACCCTGCTCACATCTGTTGTAGGATGCAACCCAATCGAGCTTTACCTACTTTTGACTTTGACTAGCCTAACTTGCCTAACTGCCAATCCACATTAAAAGGAGTTAGCTGTTTAAGTTGTTTAATGATTATGTTACGTGCAATTTACTTACAATTTACAGACTCACTGTGCAGAACTGTGCTACGTATGTATTAGTATTAACATATTTATAGCTATGAAACCCCAAATTACAATCTGCACTCTGAACTGACATGACGATTGAACTAAATCGTACATAATCTTAATCAAATCTTTCCTTATAAAATGTCATCTTGTTCCAATTATCTAGTTATTCACAATAATAGCGTCACAATTTATAAAGAATCCGTATTCCGTACTACATGAATACTAAGATTTCACGTACCTACTCTAAATTTTCATAAAAATAATTTGTCCTTAGTCCTTAACTTAGCCTTACAAAAATTCCCGAAATGCAATACTTCCTCAACAATTAAAACACGGTATGAATAAAAAGTAAGAGAAAAACAGGATTACGGGACTCACCTGTAAACAAATGATTGTAAAATGGGACCGTGGTCTTAAGAGAACAAACTTTTTGACAATAATATTCTTGTCTTGTTAATTGGGCAATTTTTCTTTGACTATTACAAGTAGGAACTTCTTTTCTGGAATAGCAGCTAAAATAAATTAAATTCTTTAGGAAATTCCAACATCTAGCTCAAAAATAGACATCAAATCAAGCGGTTGTGGTGCAATTGTAGCTGCTAATATTGTAGCGTGTAGTATTAAAGGATAAGGTTGAAGTTAGTGAAGGTGTTTAAATATCCATTTTCTGTATTATCGGCTTGAGTAATTCTTATGATAGTTAAGGTGATTTCAGACAGCTGATTACAGTTGCTCCGTTGACTTGACTTTTCTAAAATAGAATAAAAATAGGATTGGATAAGTGTTTACACTTTTACCATTTCGAATTCGAAGAGCTGACCTGCACTAAAGGACTAAACCACATCTTTGCAATATAATATAAATATTAAATACATGAATGTTAAGTCGAAATTAGTTTTTATACAGCAAATTCACATATATTACTTTGTTAATCCTTAATTGGAAATACATTTCAAAGCCTTACCTTGGTTATATAAAGTATATAAATTGAAATCCTTGATATAATTCCTCCTGGACTTTGGACAAGATGAATGTTAGTTATCAGTTAGTTTAGAGGAGAGTCAGCACGTGAAGCAGTTAATGATCTTGTAAACACATTTATTACAAGGAAGTAGTAATGCTACTGCTTGTTATTGTACAAAAATGGGAATTTATTTAAATGAAAGCGAGCGGATAATATCATTCCTTGTCGAGCGAGGTTTAGCTACATAAACGGAGTAGGTATGTATAAATGAATGGAGTTCGAGGAACTCGACTAGAATGAATATGAGTTACAGACAGGACAGCAGAAGAAATTCAGGCAATTTTTTGCAAATAATATTTGCAAATTGTAATCGATCATTTATGCTACTGTTTGCAGTTACATTTACTATTTAGTAAAGTACTGCTGCGAAGCTGTGTATCGCATTGCATTGCAATTTTTTAGAACTTAGAATACAAATTCTCTATGTAGCACAGTTTTTGGTAAAACTCTCTTTATAAATAAAATGTAACAATATTTTAATTCTTTATAGATAGAGCATCTAGGTAAATTGGAATTGGAATTAACTTCTTGTGTGAATAATGTAAATTTATAAAAAACATGTTGAGCAGAGAGATTTGAATCGTGAACAGAAGAGAAGAGTTATCTTGTTCTTGTCTTGTCTGCTTCTGGAGATGTAGAGCTCCCAGATTTTATAGTCTTCCTGTCCTGTCTCTCTTGTTCAAAGCCAAGGAAGAGGAATCTATGCAGCGCTTGTTCTTTGTCAACTGAGGGAATAATGCATGGAAACTGGTACCAGACCTAAAGGAGCTAGAGGAAGCCAGTCAGCCAGCCAGGCCAGGCAGATCCAGATCTCTGCAACTGTATTTTCTATATTATGTACCTAACCCTAACCCAGTCCAGTGGAGTGGAGTAGTGGAGTACAATATAATTCGGTTCCTTGACTTAAAAACGACTTCTTCATAGGCTTAAATGGAGCAGCCTCTTAAATATACATACCTAGGCTAGGCCCAACGAGCGATTCAACCTGGCCAGGCAGGCTGCTCTGTGTCTTGTCGTTCCTCGTCGTCGTCTGCGTATAGAGTTCTAATATAATATGAATGTGAGCGAAAAACTAGGATCTGAGCTTTGCCAATGCAATGTGCCAATCCATTGCGGTCCTACCCGACTTCGATGTCGAACCCAAACTCGGGATGAATCGGTTAATGTTTGCATGTGTATTCCCATTCGGAGACTTCCGGCTCTCTTCAGAACCAGATTAAAAAAATAGAAGGAAGGAAGATCCTGATGTTTGTTCAGTCAGTTTGCTGTTTGTTATTGATACATATAGGCACCTAGATATTCCATATAATAATACCATAGCTGGATCTGGATGAAGTACATCAAACACAGGATAGTTAAATAAGGTACTTTAAAGCCTTACTTATGTATACTATGTACTCCATAGAAAGCGCACATGTGTAAATGAACTCTATAGGCACCGACACAAGTTCCATGTTTTCGTTGTGCTCTTCCTTGCTTACTTATTAATGCATCTGTCAGTATAGCTAAAGGAGATGTCAACTTCTCATTGTCAGTTCACAGTTCCATCTCCGTCTCTGTTGTATACTGTCTATATTGTACGTGTCGAAAATTATTATGGAACTATGACGATTGAACATCTTTATGGTGTTGTAAGCGTTAAGATTTAAGATCGGGATAGAGCGACAAGAGCGAGCTGAGTAAAACGATGAGTAAAACCTAAGTAGGTAAATAGTATAGAAACGTAGGCAGAAGTACATCTAACTTTCAGAATTAAGACTTTAATTTTACATTACGTACTACCATCAGCTATCGCTGTACAATATGGTCACACTATATATACTTTAATAGACTACCGTGTAGTAGCACTTTAAGTAATTTTGTATGCAATTTAGAACTTCCTCGTCTTTGTTTGCTGTTGCTCTACTAGTTGTCGACTACATGTACTTAACTTACATGTAATCACACGAAATCGTGTAATTACATGTGTCTGTAATATATGTACAGATATATTATATTTGTCTGTAATAATGACAGTACAATACAATGCAAGTTGCTTGATGTGTCTCAGTCAACTTGACCTTAAGTCCAGTCATTGAAGCTGTTAATGGTCACACACACACAATTCACAAAATCATTAGATATTTACATACATTTTTGTTGTAACAGGTTTTCTGCAATCGAACTTTCGTCAATATCAAGAAAAAAACAGAGATATAATTTATAAATTAATTACTAATTAAGTTAAACCTTGTTTGAATTTCTTCATTACCTACTTATCTTGATTTTATTGCATGGAATCTGGAACTTAGAACTATTCATAATTCATATTGTATTACTACTTACTACTGTGTATTGTGAATTGATCTCACCAATCTTATAGCTTAAGGACATAATGATTTTATTATGCAATCTATCAATGTATCGAGTGTCAATCACGCTGGTAGATTTTAATTGGCAAAACAGAGTAAAGTCACACTCACATTAATCAATCATTCATCTTTTCTCATGGAAAGTAAGCAAGCAGCCGGTAGGAATAGGAACATTGTAAAACGAAGTTATGACAAATCTGGAGCGCAATTCATTGTATTCATGTCATTGTGTGACCAGAGTAAACATTGTGTTATGTTTGATAATATACAATAGACGAACAACTTGTAAGCTTGAAAATTACAATGGGAAACAGAAATCGAAAGTGCCTACTTGACTCTACATAATCTGCGATGGACAATCTGGACAAACCCAAGAGCAAAAAATTCATTGAGGCAAGGTTCAAATAATAAGTAAATACAAATAGGTAATGAACACATAATCACATTCCTAAAAGCATTAATAATACGCCTTTTCCTACACCCCTATGTATACAACTTAAGTACATTGTTTTCGTTTTCGTTTCCGAGAAGAAATGCTTTTATGTACGTAGGTAATTATTTAGGAATGCTAACTAATTGAAAAGTAAGTAAGTGTGAAGGTAATTGTCAGATAGCAACTTCTATTTGATTAGTTAATGCTCTCACCCTCTATGGACGTCGACGTAGTGTAGTCTAGAGCTTTTCAGTAATATGCGCAACATCATATACGTCCTAACGAAGGATTATGGAGATTATGAACTAATATGTAATATGCAGAGTAGATAAAAATCCTCCCTCATCTGTAAACTGTAATGGTATGTAAAGTAAACAGTCAAACAAATGACAAAAGTTCAATTCATATGGAATGTTAAATCTAATCAAATCAATTGATTACATTATTTACCTCCAACAAATGATCATTATGTGTGTTGACAGGTAATTGACACATCCATATTGTTTTGTTTACAACAGACAGATTCATGTCAAAATCAAAGGATAATTAATTATTTATTATTTTTTAAAGAACTGAACATTCATAATAAGCAATCCTTCACTAATGTATCTGCTGTGTTCATCTATTGTAAATACGCTAATCACTATTAAGGTAAATAGTTGCGTGAAGAGCACAATTATGCTACTATTGACTTTGAAGTTTGAAATATGTGGTCAGCTCTTTACCAATGTTAATTGTAACTGATCACCTTTACTTATCATGGAAAAATTTGTACGTGCGCGTGACATGCACGAACATGTAGCTAATTAATCTTCATTTCCTACATTTTACAAATTATAACCCGAAAGATCGACATTTGCAAAAAGTGACCTTTGTAATAACAAGTACCAACCTTAATCGTATGTACATAACAACACTTAAAACCGATATTTTAAAAGTGGAAAGGCACACGACGCATTAATGTTTGCTACTGATCTGGAATCTGAATCGGGAAACTGGATAATACAATATGGCATCTTCAGAGGTCTCACTTATGAATATTATTAGTTAATAGTAACTAACTGACTACCATAGTATTATTTGTACTTATGCTTATTACATATGTACCATAATTATAATGTATATACCTGGAGAAATCGGCAGTTCGTTTAATTTTGAGCAAAGGTATACCTACAACTACAACCCACGCACCGTAAAAAATTACTGCGTCTGAATATCTGAACCTAAACACTAAACATGCATCAATCGGATTTCATTTGAGATATACAATTTACAACATATTTTATCTCACTTGATATTATCCCATTTTTATGCGAAATCATCAAAAATTATAATATCAGAACCTAAATTGATCTGACATGTAATTAAATACATGGTTGTAATTTATGATAATACATCATCAAATTATAATATTTCAGCATCGTATGTGGCCTTGATATGTACATAGTATTCTAAAATTGGCTTTCATGACAAGGTATGTACTACTGTACACGTCCATTTGCTTTAGTAACTAGCATTAACAATTATATTAGTATTCATTAGTGTAGTTCATTTTTGCAGAATAGCTTGGATATTTAATTTCATTTTACAACTGGGATAAATGCTACTCACCCACAGAATACACAACTACTGTATTATTACATATTCTGCTGCTCTGCTTCGGCGATTTCGGGAAGAACCGCTGGAGATATCGGGATGAAACCTTTACCAAATGATTTGTGTGTTCTCTGTAAGAAAATTCTGCTTCACCGTTACGTAATGGGTCTTGATATGTAATGGGTATACTTCTTCATCTTTCTGGAGAAAAGAATTAATATTACATAAGCAAAATGTACTGTTATAGACAAATGGCGTCCTCCATTATGATTCATTACGATATACGCATGGCTACCGTTCAACCGTAGGAAATGCCTAAATACCCATGATACCCATGGCTTAAAAAGTCTAATTGTTGGATATAAAATCATTGATTGGATTAACAATGGAATACGGAGCATCCGGATATTCTATGCAAAGCTAATGAATGAACCGAACCTATCTATACGGATAAACCCACGCCCACGCACTGACCACAATAATATCGAAAGTAGATACGGCTAACATACTAGCATCCCTTCTACAGAATACAATTGTACAACTGCCCACTACTATCAAGAATAAATATTTAACTACCTACACATTACATTGTTCACGCAGTACCACCACAATTAATATTGTTAGATTGCACTTTTAAACTCTAGGTATATAGCGTTGGTTGAAAAATTAACAATGCATGGTTGTCCCTTGTCTTACCACACGTACGTATCTGTAGCAAGCATTATATTACGAACGAGAGTAATTTTACAATTTAATTTTAGGCGAGCATGATATTTCGTCATTCAAAAATGCACAAATATGATAGTAAGTTAGGTATAATAATATCAGCACAAAACGTAGCTGGTATTTTACAACTTATTATGTCCGTAGTAATAAATAAGACCGAAAGCAATTACATAGTATATCTTAAATTGGTATTGGTTAAATTGGTATTAAATACTACAGAATAATAATACTATGAAAATAGTGTCAATTTTGCAAAGAGTTGTGTTCAAGTTGCAGTTTTATTCATCTGTATACAAATTACTAGTAGATCTCTAAATGTTCTTCTGCTATTACCCTCGGGTTTATTTTATAATTAGCTATAACGTAAGCATCTGTAATACATCGTAACATTGTAAGACAGCGCAGTGTTATCTTAGCTTAGGTGTTACATATTATGTGCTAGCTGTCTCACATATAATATAACGTAATGTATGCAGTAAGCATTGTAAATTGCAAATACTTGAAGATTGTATTATTGTGTGTATTACATTTTATAGAAAATATGATGACGATACGATCTACATACTCAACACATGTCGAAGGCATTAAAGTGTCGGATTTTAGACTTTACTCAATATACATTGTACCTATACATACGTATGCTTATAATCTATGCAAAATAGTAAATGCATGTACATACATACAAAATAAAGCTATGTCGTTGCGTTGGGGTGGCTGTGGCTCGTCAGCCTGTCTGCTTTGCTTACTTTGCTTAATGTTATACACAGAGTACAAGCAATGCAATGCACTCGCTTAACTTTAACTCATAGTAAGACTTTCTAGCAAAGCAATCTATGTGATGTAGTGTATCTAATGTTGCTACTAGCTACCTACTAAAGTTAAGCTCAGTTAAGCTACCCTAGTCAGAGTTACAGTGAGTTGATAGGGAAAACATGCAGACTTGTGGGTTCATAATATGTATAACTATGCTTGAAGGATTGAAACATTGAAAGCTGTACAGTGAGTAGTAAGTATATAACCTTATGAAACTGGTTGACGAGCTCCCAGTAGTAGTTTCGTTTGAGTTGATGCAAGTTTGCAGCTCATTCAGCCCAGTCCTCTTCCCGTCACTCAAATCCATCCAGAATCCAGACAAGTCAACAAAATAAGCAACGCAAAAGCAAAACTAATAAATAGAATTATATTTATAAAGTTTTTCACAGATTAGGTAGTCTCATTTTTCCCTGTGGCTGTAGCCCACACATGTGTATTTATTTACCTTATATTCTTCTAAGCATTCATTAAAATCATACCATACAAACAAACCACACCAGAAACAGAGCCAGAACCGGTGGTTTGCATGGTTTTAAGTCCAAAATATATAGAACAGTCCAAACGTTTACTATAGCACAGTTCCAGGAATGGAAATGACAAATATTATGAGCTCGATAATAATAAACTGACATTCTCTGGCTTGGCGTGGCCGGCTCTGCCTGCTTAGAGGATTCATTCATTCTTTGTATCTATTGCACTGAATAAGTATTCGATTAAACTGTATCGATCCGTCTTTCCGTGCCATTATTGTCACCTCGTGTCTTACAAACATTTAAGCTAGTACATACCATATAGACTGCCTTATACTTTCTTTCTTGACAAGTGCATATGTACTTTACTGTAATATTGTACACTAAACTACTCAAATCAACTACTACATACATGTCTAAGTAAATTGGTTCAATTTATCTGAGTGGGCCAAAATTAGGAATCCAAGTACTGTACTCGAAATTAGAAAAACGAAGAAAGTTATTTAATTTTTGTGGTGCAAAGTTATCAGTCTTTTGTTAAACTTACGTCAATATTGACAGAACTGAAGGAAGAATTGCATCGAGAGTGAGATTAATTTAATCTCTCATCGATTACTTACCCAAACTTGTAAACCATAACATGCTTAATTAACTACTGAGCCAGCAAAACTACTACTTATACATACAAGCCGGTTTTACCATATTTATATACAACTTTATACGCTGACTTTAAGTTCCTGAGTTTTCTGCACTATTTGCATTGAAGGGGAAGCCAGCCCGAAGCTGAGTGAATTAGCTAACCATCAAGTATCTACACATACAATACAAACAAACAATCTCCAAGTCCCATGCATCGAGAGAAGACCTCTGACTGAGTGACTGATTGTGAATTGAACTGAGATCGAGTAAACAAGAGAATCCTTGCTGTTCGAGAGAGAAGAGGAAACACTTTTTCTCCAGAGATAGAGAGCAGAAACTACACACTTGAACAGAAATTGAAGATTAAGAGCTGATAAATACTAGAAAAGAGATCCAATATAATAAAGAACCGTTTTCTTCCTGGCTGACTTAAATTCTATAATACTACCAGAGGAAATGAAGTAGTGAGTTAAGGAAACTTCCTTTCAATAGCAATTTGTTTGTTGTTTCTTCTAATCCAAGTCAAGTATCTGTATCCTACGACTGTATTCCCCGAGATTACAAACTACTTCAATTCTATCCCCCTGGCTTACGAGTTCAATCTCAAGTTCGTTCCAGTCCTGAATTGAATTGAGATTCTTGAGAGGACTATCTCACGAAGGAAGGAAAGGTATGTAAACTTACGTTTGTTTTCTAGTATTAAGATAAAGCTACTTACTTATCTGTATTTGTATAAAAACTATTGCTGTGTATTCATGTTTGTACTATAATTTTAATCTATAGTTGCATCTTTACCATTTATATTTTAAATATTAACTTTATGCCTTAGCTACATGATGGGTTTCTTATAAATATTTAAATGTACCTTTTATCTAACACAATATTAGTATGTATGAAGATAAGATTCTTCAGGTAGTATTTTCTGAAGAATCATTTACTATTTATTTGCATGTGTCTTAACGTTGACCCAGTCTAGTCTGTAACTTTGTACGTAACTAAACTTTTTTCTTGTAGAGACAGCGTCTTCTTTCTTATTGCTTGCTAAACTTGAATTGATTGGTAAACTTTGAGTAAGGCTGATTGCCCCTTCTACTTGCTACTTACTTACGCTTGCAGTTTAGTTTGTAGTACATTGACCACACTACTATCGTTATCTACTTAGTTGATTAGTATACAATGCATGCAATGTAACTTTGCAACTACTAAAATCCCTAGTTGATCTGTTGACAATACATACTAGCAATAGGATTAGTTTCAATTGAATTGAAAACACACGCGGCAGGAAATCGAATCGAATTTTCATTTACTATTTCATTGCACGCAGAAAAATAAAGTCTTCTAATTTCTAAATTGTATTGTATTACTACAGGTATCAACTCCTTTTCCGGGTAACATAGGAATTAAGAAAGAGGAGAGCGAGTTTCCTTCAAAGGAAGATGCCTTCAGGAAAGTTGAGCATTAGCAAAGCCTCTACAGGCTCCTCAGACCACGAGATGAATGATGTGGAAAACAGCCGATTTCAAGTGGACAAAGTCGGTGGCCTAGATGCTGAAGATGAGAATCAAGATGGGTTGTCCCCGAATCAGTACACTTATGTCTACGACACACGCTATGCCAAAAGTTTGGGTCAACTCACGAGAGAAGCCTTGCCCAAGTTGGACAATTATAGAGATTTGATGTCCGTTCATGCTGCTTACCGTCCCACTTTGGATGAGCTCCATAATGCGACTTATCAGGAAAAGGTAAGACATGACTATCACTTATTTCTTTGTCATCCACACAGAAAACACTTTGACCCTACTTTTTATTACCTTTTGGATTACATTCGCTCATTCATTCCCAAACACACTCAAAGTTGAAGTTGAAAGTACATTCCGTTTTATTACATCAGATATTGTGGTGAAGGCAGGCTATTGTACTGTCAGCCACTACTTCAAATTAAATAGAGTGAAATATCAACACTTTTTCTCAATTTTGGCATCCTAACAAATCACCACGGTTTAATATCGTGCTTACTTATTGCTGGGTGTAGTAGGCACTTCAGTTCTCAGATTTAAACTACAGAGTATAATATTTTAATTGCACAAAAATTTTTATACAATGACAGTATTACACAGATAGAAGAAAGTTAGAGGAAGTGCATATTATAGTAGTACAGATAATATAATATAATAGCAAATATTTTATGGCTTATGCTGTTGGAAGCTAGAGAGTATGCTAATTAGATCGACTTTGCTCTTCTAGAATGCATATTTTAGATGCATATATAAGGGGGAGTCATCTAATTTGAAGAAAATTCATTGACATGCTATTTATACGCACCTAATCTCATTCCATGTATTTTCCATGTGTCTGTGTTTGGATTTTACAAACAGGGACATACAGATCATATTTAAACAAACACAGTGTTAAATCTCATAAATACTAAATATACAACTGTATTACTTTACTGCAATACAATTACTACTACAGGTGTAATTCTCTATCATTACAACGCAGTCATCGTCACCTTCCTTCCGTTCTACGTAATACATATCGGATGAAACCCAAATTAATATTGAAAAAAGTCGTGTTAGGCATACTACTAAAATTTATAAGTACATAACCCACAATTTAGTTTATGTTTACCTGTACAGAATAACTAGAATAACTGAGGTGCGCACAGAACTTAGATAAGATTATCCTATGTTTACCACTTCCAAATAATGTTATACATTTCATGGAAGCACCTTGTTATAGAAAAACTTGCGTAAGAGGTCCACTTACAAAAGCTCTAAAAGATTTTTGAATCCGAAGGCCCAGCATTTGTCCAATAAACACATAATTCTGTTTAAAGTGGGATTGGGACTACCAAAATGCAGCAGGTGATGGTAGTAATACAATATGTTGCGATTTTATGTGTTGTGTTCTCCAGCATTTATGTTAACAATAAGGATCGCGCAAATAATACTGTATCATCTTCAAAAATGGCAATAATGACTAAAGGAGGTATACGCATATAACAAATACCTATGGCATAAATATAGTATAGTACATGTATTAAGCACATACCTATTGTAGTATTGGTTATTTACAAGATACATCAGATTGAAGATCATTAATATCCTATTAGTTTTTCTTCCATATACGTACGTATCGCCCTAACCTAAAATAGTAATTAGTAAAATTCAATTTAAATCAACTTCTCTAATACATGTATAGCAGTAGCTACAAATGTAAACATAGAAGAATGCTTTGGCGTGTATAGATGCAAAGCTACATCACATCACATGCACGTATTTATTTACAATCGTATTAGTCTATCCAACGTAACGCTTAACTCGAATTCGCTGTATGCACAGCATGACTCTGGCTGATACAATAATGTTAACAAACTCTGTCACTCTTGCTTATTACCAGAACAGAGAGCACAAATCCTAATACTGTCTCTGTATTTCCCCTCGGTTTATTTGCCGGTCTTCACGTCACTACACATGCAGCTGCATTTTGCATGCAATTTTTACCACAGCGAGCTTATATTATTATTCTGTTCGGATGGAATGGCCGTTGATGGTTGAAATCTAAACTCACGTCAGTGAAATAGATTGGTAGGGAAGCATATGAAAACATTTTTTACGAACAAGGAGAAGGTTAAAATTAGCATTACTACTCCACAGTTTTTGCTAACGAAAAGAGTACATACACTACAAGCATATGCAAACAATCCCTTAAGGTATTTACTATAAAGTTTAGTGGGAAATAAGTATACAAGATTGCCAGAACACTATATTTATCTGCACTCTGGAGGTTTACTTATGTATTTACCGCACTATAAATGACTATATGTACTTGTACACTTATATTAAGTATATAATTTTACACGCGAAGACATATTAAATAACACATACAAGAAAATTGTGCTTATGTTGTACAGTATTGCATAGGAAGACCAAGAAGTTATAATTTGCATAGTCTAAGAGGACTATGCTACTATATCTATAACTGTCACACAAAGGGGAAATAAAATCCATACAGCTATAGACCACCATACAATTATTAACTTATAAGTATTAGTCACACTCTTTGGGAAACCCGTAGAATAGTGTCCGTTTATAATCGTCTCATATTTTAATCAGCCAGGTGAAACTGCCATAAAGAAAATAGATGAATTTTATGCAACTTATAATTATATCGCTACTTTAGTAGATCATCCCTATATCTGCACTGTACTATTGACATTTACATAGCTAATTTGCATTTTTAGAACTTTGCTGTGAACTCTATAGCTGTAAAGCACAATCATAACTTGTTTCCTGATATTTTACTATCTAAATCCATCCAGTACCAAGGATATACGATTGCTCATGGAAAATAAAAAATATTCACCATAATTTTTTGCCCTCCACAGAAGCGTAAATGCCGTATATGCAATAGTGGTACAAGTAAAGTGAGTCATAGCCAGAATTGCTCCGAAAAGTAATGACACAATGTATAACGTAAGGAAGCTTGTTTTTATGCAGAAATTATTCAGTTTCTGTTTCTAAAAATACAGAATAGTCGATAGAGATGAATTGAGCTTCCTATTCGTAAATAACTTTACTATTTGCTTACAGGTCTTTTACATAAAAGGATATCTGTGCATGTAAGTTTTATCATTATATAGGATTCCATATCTTCATCCAGCATCTTCATGTCTGCAAGTATAGTGTGAAAGCGAAATCGTTTGCGTAGATATCACCCACGCTCTGATCTGACAAAGATAATTTTTGCAACGTATAGAAATGCATGCATATGGAATTAAGGTGAATAGACTTCGTATATTTAGTCATAATGTAAACAGAGTAGTATGCGTAAATCAACTTTTATGCTCGTTCTACTTACTATTTATTCCGTTCTAAAGACTGCATGTGCATCACTGAGTCCAACATCCGCCTGTTTGCTAGCATACGGCGTACGCCAAGTAATTCCAGCTTTTAGTTGATTAGTATGTGTCCCCAATGGAAAAAAAGATGTATGTCAGGACAAATTGCATGGTATGGAAATGAAAGGCTACTGTGAGATTAAATTGACTGATACCTATGTATCATGTATGTGTCTAAATTGCATTGGCCTGTCAAAATATAACATAATATCATTGTCCGTTCATTTAACTTAAGCAAGTAGAGACAGTTTATTTATTAGTTTGCCTTCCTAAGGATTAACTCAACAAGTCGGTATATTAAGATATTAGTAGGCAAAGAACCGACAAGGCAGCCCGCTTTGAAGCCCATTGACATGTAAGCATTGTTAATCTGTTAATCTTGTTATTGGGAGCGAGAATGAAATGATGCGACAGCTCATGTAAAGTTATGTGACAGGATGATACAATAAAAGGGGGATTATGCAATACTTTCAATAATTTATTTAATTATATATAAATCTGCTTCATTTTCTAATGTTCAATTCTAGAGTTCAGTACTTTGTGCTCATTAACACCCTAGTTCTTCTACATGTTAATTAATAATTGGCAAACTTAGTAGTGTGTATAGTTATTACAGATACAATTGCTACCTATTTACAAATATGATATTCATTTACTTGAATTCTCTTAAGTATTAGCCATGAAAATTAGAGGAAATTATTCAGTAGCTCCATTCGGGATTGGTCCAAGGATTCACTACATGTAGCATGTGTTTATTACACTGAAGAGTTTGTTAATTTATGGATTCATTTCTTGATTTTGCAAATATTATTGCAGTGTAGTATACAGATCTGTATTGTGTAGAAGTACTAATCAGGGTTTTCATCATTTTAATTTATCTCTGACCATATAAGGCAGGAAGGAAGAAAAAGTGTCACATGAAAGAATATTGGAGAGGACGAGGTCGGTGGTGAAGAATACGACGTCGTCGACCTTAGAGCGATGAAGTATTTATACTTTTGACAAATTCGCTTCTGTGTAGTATATACATATTTAATAGTAACTTAATCCATAAGTTATTATGCAAACACCGCACCAAACGTGTCACATACTTAAATTAAGGTGTCTTTATTAAAAACAGATGAGATGGCAAAAAAACTGTAGCCCACTCATTCATGTTAATGTGTTAGGTCAACCGTTACGCACGTTAC
>JAQFYC010001702.1:0-31492 GCA_034694165.1 Tomocerus mixtus | reverse complement strand
TCTAAACCGATTTTTGGATCTGAAACACGCAAAACGGTTTTTAGTAACGGTAGGTTTTAGCCCCTTTTGTCAAAAAACTATTTCCCTAAAATTTGAAGTCGAGGAGGGGCTTTAGGCTTCATCTGTCTATGAATTATCTTGCACCAAACTAAGAGGATACCCATAATGGGGAGTTTTCATGGCTTTCTTATGGTTTTCTCACTTTTTAAGAGGAAAGGGCGTGGCTTACTCCACGGTGCACCAGAAACTCCAACATTATCATTTCTCAACTTGTAAAAAGCATAGGCTTTCCAATGGCGTGAGGCGTTAAGATAGGTGTATCTTGGAGAAGGGAAGGCAAATCTTTTAACGAAGTCGTAATTTTGTACTCATTAACAGGCATTAACTAGCGCTTATGAGATATTTTAGAATCAACAATATTCATTTCAATAAAGATTAATAAAACTGTTATGGTAGTCATTTTTGTTGCAAATCGTTTCCTCTTTCGAGTGGTAGTCACCTCATTTTTATAGGAGGATTATTTTAGGAGCTGGATGACCTAGACCACGGGGACATCCTTTTGGCTAGCCCTGTACATACATACACAGGAACTTTATTTATACTTCGCTTCATCTTTTCAATCAAAAGGGAAGCTAATATGTTGTAAAAATAATAGAAGGAGTATCAGTACATACTTTTACTCTTATACCGTAGACTGTAGACCGTAGCTGAATAAATGTAAAAGAAAAGTGTGCCTCCATAAGCATGTAATATAAATTCTACCAATAAAAATAAACATAGGTTTGCCTGTTACTTTAGTAAGAATCTGATGGTAAGCGTCTCCTTCTATTTGCTCGCTGACACCAAAACATAATTGGGGATTAAATTTATTGATTACACTATTTTTAGCATTATTTAGTAGCTATTAGCTATGAACTATATAAATAAGTGTGGAAAACACATAAACAACTGTGTTGTGTAAACACTACGCGGCAGCAGTTTAACAAATTGTTTGAAAGAAGCTTTATGAATAATAGTATTTATTGCAAAGAGAGAAAGAGGGAAGCCGCCCTCTGGTACTATGTTACTTTAATTTCTCATTTCTACCTGGCTGGGGTCGGCTGATGTGACATGAGGTGACTGCAAAACATTGAACATGTAGTGAGCCAGGTATAGGCAGTGAGTCCTTTGTTTCGTGTGCTGCTCCTGCTTTCGTGAGTACAGCGAATTAATTGTTTTCTATTTGAATAGCATTGATTGTCTATTAGGACGAAGATGAATTGTTTCGTTTCGCACTCAAGATCAAATGATAAAAGAGTAGGGAGTAATTATATAGTTGGTGTTGAGGAATGTTTTCACACTTTTTGGACATCAAACAGTTGCCAGTTCAAAGGAAAGTCAAAGGATTTCAACAGACAGGCAGACAGACAGGCCAGGCAGGTAGCCTAGGCATAGAGGGTGGAGGTGGAGCACGAACCAACGATGTGCTATCGACTCCTGAACTCAGAATGCTATTATACTCCACTTCCTGTCTCTTCTTCTATGCCATGCCACTGTTCTCTGTGCAACTACAATGTAATTCCCCATTCTCTCCTTAGCTTTTTGTTCTATTCTGGACAACCTCACATTTTAACTCTCACTCTCTTTCCCTTCTGCATACATAGTAGTAGTATATAGTGTCAGTAGTCAGTAGTAGTGGGAGCATATTCCTACAATAGGCCACTATGTATGTGTAGAATGTACATGTAGTGTTAATTGGCAATTGTGGGACTATCAACCGTAACACGAGTGTGAGAATGAGACTCATAACATTAAGTAGGGAACTAAAGCATGTACTATGTAGTACTATGTACTATAGGTGAAAGTCCTTTGCCCCTTTCTCCTTTTCTTTCATGGTTGCCTATATAAACACATATAATACTTACTAAGCACACCAAACACTATAAAGAAACATGCAGAAATGTTATGGTACATTGTTGTATGCATGAGTAGTCTTATGACCAGATGAAATAGCAAGATAAGTCAAGATTATGTTCTGAGAAACTTGACTTCCCCCATCACATTGTTTTCAATTTGAAAACTCACTTTGCATTTGCATATCAGGCTATCCCGACCCGGCTTGTCTGTCAATTTCACTATAATACTACATTTATATTTTTGGGATAATTAACTTCTCTCTAACATACCTAAACACATAAATAGGTACGCAACGCACAAACTACAAAACTAATCAAAATCAAGCTATTTACTACTGACGCAACGTGGAATTGTAATTATTTTAAACGTTTTTATTGACAATAGTTATAATTTAATATTAATCACACGATAGTATAATCTACTCTACATAATAATATACTCATGATTGGATAATCTAGGTTGGTAGGTATTTATTTCAGTAGTAGTATTTATATATAACCAATATCTTATTATTATGTATGTATGTTCATTATAGGTACATTAACGCAAATTATAATTTATAGGTAGTATAATACAGAGTAATGTGGTAATACTTATACATACAATGCACATTATGTACAATCAATTATAACATAGTCTCCACTCAATTAGCTAATGTCAACTAGAATCTCATAATTATATCTAACCTAAATAAGTGTAGTATATAGTATACTATTTGCAACGTTAGGAATCTGTTTTTTTGTAATTTAACAAGTCAATTTATCAATATTTAAGTAAAGACTATATTAATCAAGATTTTTTGGAGTGTAGTGTGCAGTTACCTTCTGACGGGCCTTAACATTTGTCGACTAGGTTGCTTTTCTGGATCAACATTTAAGTAAATGTAGTGCCATAATGTACATATATTATGGCATAGGTATTTGTAATAACATTTATACATAAATAGTAGGTAGTCTTACATATACTTACATACGATTGTGAATAAAAAGGTTAAAAACAATACTAAAGGGGTAAGGACTAACAGATTTGAATGAAATTCGTTATATTATATAGTATATTGAATTTGATGGGTACATATTTAGTGTTAGAATATTTTACCTTCTAATTCTAAATACATTTATTACCTATGTTCATTGGGTGAAGTAAAATTTTCCTTTAACTTTGACAATGGTTTTTTGTTGCAGTCTAATCCCAGATTCGATTATAACACTTATAAATACAGTAGACAACACCAATTACAACTACTACAAGGAAAAATTGTTTATGCAGAATTCGAAGGAAGTAATTTTAAATCCAGCATACTGTATTGTAGGTTATGAATTACATTGCCAGTCCACTAAACACAAATAGTTTCAAACAATTTCATGACAGTATGTCGACTTCAATTTTCTAAACTGCAGTGTAAGTAATATTTATGTTTGTATAAGTAAAGTATGGATTCTACAATATAACAAGTATACACTAGTAGGGAGGGTATGTAAGTGGTATGGTATATATGGCTTATGGTAGTTTGATATTATCAAAGCGTGCGTTAAAAATAATATGAGCATAATATTAGGGATAATGTAATGATGAATGGTCTATCATGATAGATGAGTGACACGGCGACATGCAGCACGTCACAAATCTCACGTTAACACTGACACTTCGGTAATTGCAAGGAATATTCCTACAGTAAATGTTTGAGTAGTTCAATTCAGAGTTGTCATGTTGTTTTGAAGTTATCATTTCCGGACGAAGCTCTGTTCTCTAAAGATGTGCATTGCATACACACACTTTTGCTGCCATGCAAATTGCTTTTAGTGTTTAGTAAGTGTGTAATGCAGGTGTAAGTAAGCTTGTATGTATTTGCAAGTACCTTTAAAACTGGCATTTAAATGCGATAGTACTACGGCAGCATGGCTCCAGGATAACACGGTCGATATGGCGAACGTATTGCTGGTACCTTGACTTCCCTTGCCTTTTGGCTTATAATTAATTCAACTGCCCCTCTTGCTTCCGCATGCATATTTATAATAACTATGCATGTGGTATAGTCATTATCATAAACATTATTATAATGTATACTCTATAGTAAGAGCAAGTTGTGTTACGTGCTCCTGTACATGTTTATGTTTAATGTATATGTACTTATTTATTTATTTATATATGTGAATTATGAATCTGTCCAGTTCCTCTCGCGTTCATAAATATGCAATTGTACATGCACTTACTAACTAATACTGATAGGTTATATTGACAAGTTTCGAAAAAGAGCTTGAGGAATGTAGCATCACAATTTGGAGAGAGGTCCTTGTGGACGATAGTTGACTCGAGTTGAGTTGAATTAAGCTGAGTAGACTCCTTCCTTCGACTCAGTGACTTAATTTCCATTTTCTGTTCTTCTGTTCATCCAGTTTGTTTTTCTTTCATTAATTATTCTCTTTCTTCTTCTACTTGGCTTGACGCATTTACACATGATGTGTTAACATAAGCATGCAGTAATTGTCACGACGTGTCACGACTTGATTGTTTTCTTTATTCTTTGACGAGCACATGAAAACTGCACTTATTACACTAACACAAACACAAGACGTGTATCATAACTCACATGGGTTATGTGAAAATGTATATGTATGTACATACACACGTCATATTTCGTTATTAGTATTAGTTTCTCTCTTGTCAAGTGAACTATAGTTCATATATATTATTTATGTCTGTAGAGTAAAGAACCGTCATAATCTAAGTACTATAATATTTAAGTTAAAGTATTTATCAGCATACGAGTAGTAATTCAGTAAATACAGAATACAGATAGTCGAATGCTAAACGAAATAAAGATTTCGGCGGATGTAAATAAATAAGCGATTAGATACATAGTAGGGTTCCCCTTTTTGGGGTATGATGGGTGTATGTATATGTACAGTATATGTACATAATAAGTAGTAGCACTGTCTTGTCGTCTCATAATAATAAGTATAATAATGTTTCATCACAAAAAGCAGTTACATACATATTTTATGAAATAGTATTTTAGTTATATGGTAGTATATGCTTATAAAGAGAGCTGCAGTCTTAATTGTACTTGTAGCAGTGGTGGTGGTGGTAGTAGTAGAAGTGGTAGATGAGTAACGTGAAGATTGTAAGAATTTTAGAATTAGATTCGGACAATCTGCCCGCACCACCTAAAATAACGGTAATAAATAAATTTAGAAAGATTTTTGGTATAGGAAATCAACAACTTGTTACAGTACATTAACTACAGAGCAGATAACTAACGGGCGCATCTAGTAAATACGTCTAGATATCCCCCGAGTGAATCTAGTATAGTATAGTCGAAGAAATAATTTCATGTCGCATTCATGCTTGAAGGAAACCAAGTAGCGTAAGCCTACGTTTGTGCAGAATACCATAGTTCTTCGAAAATTGTATGACCTTGTTTATCTCTGCTATAGACATTAATACTTATCTGCACGTTACTAAAATACTTGGTACTCTGGTTCTGGTATGTACATGTTCTTTAGGATAGAATGGAGAAGGGAGATGTAAATGGGCTCTAGTTCTAGTTATGTACTATTGCGTAAAATACCACGACACGACGACAATCATTTATAACTAAGGTTGCTTCCCCTGTAGCCTAGCGTGCTTAACGTAAGTAAATGCTGTAATTTTCCCCTTCCTTGAATGTAAGATTTATTATTTTCTCTATCTGTGACATTGCACGTGATATATCTGAAATAACTAAAGACTGAGTGAGTAAGTGATGCCACGTATTACATACAGATATTACTTACTATGCAATACACTACATCTACATACTACATACTTATGCTGCATGTAAGAAGAATGAAAAGGAAAAGTATGCAAGACAATAGTTACTACTGTCGTTAGCTGCTTCGTTTCTTGCCTTGGTTCGTGGTTTCGTTTCCTTTGCTCTCTCTCTCGTACTTATGTAGTCAGTCAGTCGTGGTATGGTATGGTGGTGGTATCTTACTTATTATATTAGTTGTGCTAGAGGTATGTATGAATCTCAATGAAAACATTGGAAAAGAGAAAGACGTCATGCCACTAACTGTACTACATAGTATAAGTATTCTACACAACGTACTAATACTAATGCTTTCAAGTAACTAAAGTACCTAAAGATGCATACAATTCTGGCTAATGTCTCTATATTTATTAATTTCATTTCTGTTGCGAAATTCCTCATTCAAAGCCTATCTGGAGGATTTTCTTAGAAATACTTTTCCGCCTTTACAGTTTGCTTTTCTTTAGTACATTGCATTTTATATGGAGCAGTCAAGTTGCACTAATACACACATAGACAAGACGAGGGAAACAGATACATGTTCCAAGCAAGCCAAGCCAAATATTACATGCAATCGTGTAAAAGGAAGCATTGTTGTGTTGTGTTCTGTTCTGTTCTCTGCCGTCTGGTCTGGTAGTCTCCGTTCCCTTCTCCATCTGAATGAACAGCAGAAGAGAAGATGAAGGAACGTGTGCAAGTTTATAGTGTGAGGGAGAAAAGTTGATCCCATTTCGTCCCTCACGCATTTATGCTCTATATTGTAAACGTGATACAATTCTGCATATATAATACTTATACATGTACATGATGCAATAGAAACTAGTGCTAGTGCTACTAAGAAAAGAACATGGACAGACATACTTGAGACGTAGTATAATAAGCAAAGGCACTAACACTACTACTTTCTACAATTTTTGCACAATATAAAACACAAAACAAAACCAAGGTACTCTTACGTAGACTACGGAACATATAATATAATAATATAATGTAATATACAAATGTAATGTAAGTAGAGAAGGCAAAATTGTGAGAATAGTGGTCCATGCACATTGAACACTCAACTCAACTCACACGCTAGAATAGGAAGGGAAGACAGGGGAAACAAGGACGCTGTATGATGTGGTCCATGCATATGTACATCTACATACATACAGAATAGGTTATGCAGAGGTAGTTATGCATATTGTGTACAAGAAATGTAGAGATATGTAGGGAATTCATTTTTTTGTGTTCAGTAGAACATTTTTAAAAAATAGTCGTATGTATACCTACTTTATTTTAAAAGAGATGCAATGGTCTCTCTCTCTCTCAACTCAAACGCTCTGTTCCTGCTACGTAACAGAACGTACGTATAAATAGTAAGGATGCTTTATATTGCATATTATAGTGAAATGCAAAACGTGCCAGAAAAGCATGAGAGTTGTGTATAGAATGAAAAGTAGGTTTATTGCGCCTATATCATAAATATATTGGCTGTTATTACAGAGCTTGGCAGGGAAGCAGAATTGGCAGAGATACCATGTTGGATTGAATAGAATCACTACTTTCTTATTTTGGGGTTTTCTTATGTATAACGTTTTTTGGAATCTTATTATGGGGATTTTTCCGTTTGCATTGTTTTCGCCTTTTCGTGTGAGATCCTTTGTCGGCTTCCTTCCTACTTTTCCTCCTATTCATTTACATCCAGTATGTATTCATATTTTCTAAATATCTCCGACCGACACATTATTCAAAACTCTTTCCATCATAAAAATACCACTTCCCTAATATACGACCAGTTCAAATGGACATCATCATTTCAATACTCTACTAATCATCCAATAAAGTCAAACTGATCTATGTACTACACATTTCATTATTAGCCTTTAGCTACTGGTGTATGTATGCAGTATACTGTACACGCTATTTAAAGCTGTTTCATTTCATCTCGCACGTATTTCATTTCCGACATAAACATTGCTTAGGATTACATTGGATAATACTTTATCTTATTTGATCTACTTACTATGGTAGCTAAAATGTTACATATTGTATGTATAGGGAGAAGATAAATCAAAAATCAAAGCTATCTGTACCTGGGTAGTGGTTTTGATTGTGTCCAGAAGGTTGAGCATTGATTTTCGGTTCTGTCAGCATTTTCGTAGTGACCCAGTATCCATTCCCAATACTGGCAGAGCACTTTAACTCTAGTTTTTCATTCTTGAAGTGCCGTGGCTCTAATTGGATGTTTATTCCTAGTACTACTGTCTCCAGTCCATCTGGCTCTTTTGTTGGCGGATACTCTATCAGGTGGTCATCCAGCTACACAAATTTATTAGTTTAGACAAATAAAATGTTATTCTTTAGTGCGGATTTACCTATTTATGTGTATGTATTGTATGTAAAGGTTCAGTTCAGTGAGGGCGAGAGAAAAAGACTTTGCATGGATCTGAATGTAATGTGTGTAGTATTGTTAGTGTTCATGTGAAGAAGAAAATCATTTATCTTCCGTTAGATATCCCATTTAGTCTGTAGAAAGACAAGGAACGAACAAAACATTGGAACACAGACGTAAATACGTGTTGTCTGTTTTCTGTTGTTTTGTGTGTACATATGTACAGTGTACTGTACTACACACAATATATACTATTTATTTTGTATTCAAGTTTTTGTTTGAAATTGAAAGAAGGAAAACGGAGCTGAAACTGGACTGGACTACTGTTACAGTATTGGTAGAGTTTGTTGGATATCTAACCTAGAATAGAAGGATGGAATAGTTGTGCTGTATATATCATAAAATATTCGAATGATTTATATTTGACAATTTTAGCTGTATCTCTAACCCTCCTTCCTGCTAACCCTTTTTATATGCTATGTATGGCTCGGGAAGGCTAGCTACACAGTTAAAGTGAATGTATGCCCATTTATACTGTGCAATAGTTCCCTTTGGGGTAGAATAACCATTTGAGTCTAAAATCCCCAAAGACTCTATTTTATTATACCCTTCTTAGTTTAGCTAGGAAATTTCCCTTCAAAATTCGCAGCGTGTTTTTACAAGCAGGAGCTCTCTGCATTGTTTTAACTTGCTCTTGGACGGAAAGTCGAGCTACTATGTAGAAAACAGAATAGTCCGTCCGTTCCGTTCTTTACTTTTTCCCTGGCTCCCTGAGTTTGGTTGTTGCTGTTGCTCTGTTGTAAATAATTTGTATCTAAGTAAAGTAAAGTAAAAAAGATTTTCGTATATATTTCTCTGTGTTTACAAGGAGTGATGTGCATTGTGAATAAAGGAGAAACCAATAAAGAAAACAATTTGTTATCAGGTGCTGTGCGACACGGAATCAAATTATCGGCAGACACAAATGTGACTATAGAGCCCTTCTCCATTGCCTTGCCTTGGCTATAGAGAATATAAGTCTTCCTAAAAGAGTTGTGTGTATGGGTTGTTTAGGTGAAGTATAGCGATTTGTAGCGAAAGTGAAATGGCTCAATGTCTGATCCCGAATGAGCCTACAAATTAAACTGCGACGAGGGGATTTTACATGCACACTCTATATGAACACTTACGCTCTTACTTACTGTTAGTCTCTGTTGCATTATTGGTACATGTGTGACCTATATCTTCCATTATGTGCTTTCTCAATTGCTTTCTCCTTCACTTCACCCCTTTCCTACCTCAGAATTGATTTTCAAAAAAGAATCCGCAATCCTCCAAACTTTCTATTAAACTTTAAATCGTCCGGAAAAGCTCTGTAAACTTTCCTATATATCACTCACATCACCGTTCCGTGATTATCCTCCAATACTTCACAAAACTTTAATGCTCCCAATTTAGAATCAACTTCATTTACAAACAACAAACTTATCTGCATATATAACATTATAACCAAACGGACTGAGCCATAAATACTATCTCAAGTAGGTCATCCCGGATTAATTCCTTCACTTATTTTATCAACTACCGTATTTCAACAAGTACCTAACAATTCACGTACAAAACATAAGAAAGTCTTCCTACTAGTACATATATCACATAATATTTATACACAGTAAGTAGAGCGCATTGTATTTTACATTATAATATATGTTCGCTTTTACAAACCTCCTGCAGAGACAACTTTCACATATTAACATAGTCAAAATGAATAAACGTTGAATACGCTTATGCAAATATTTATCATTTTTGAGAAATCTTTGTTTACTCGCTACAGTACCGTCGTGTCCGTAATTCTTGTCAGTTTGTGTTACTTTATACCGTGCGTTATTAAGTACGTAGCGTATATTGTGCAGTAGTCAGTTCTTCTTTTTATTTATTTACGTAAAAATAACAAACAGCCTGTTGGATGTTTACAGTCTACAACCATTGTCACTGTCATTAGAGACAACGGGAAAGCAATGGCATCAGATACACTGTCCTGTCACTGTCAAGTAACTTTAAGTTGATAATAAAGAAATTTAATTTCTCATCTGTCATAAGAACGCCAGACTCACTAATATAAATAATTTTAGAATTACCAACCTTACAGAATATACAGGTAGTATATAGGCATACTGTTTGTTACATTATCTTCACATTATTGCATTGTTGCATTCACATATTATTATGATTGAAATAGCTTATTATAGCCAACAAGGGAAAACGATAGTCATTTGCATTGGCATTATATTTCGAACACGACAATTGTTTGTTTAGTAACTTTTGCGTAATGTTTAATGTAATACAGGTAAAACTTAACTACAAATAAATGCAAATGTAATGAACATGGTATACTAAATATTTTATTACGGTGGAATGCATAGTGGTCTGGATCCGTTAAGTAATTAGCTACCCTCTAACTCTAACCTTATGTAGCCAGCAGCTAGGCTTGCAAATTCTAATTAGTAAATAGGTGGGATGTTGGTTGGTTGGAGTTGGAACGGGAAGTCATAAGAGTGGGATTGTGGGATATGCATAGTTATATTTACGTTTAGTTAGAAAATGCAGATGTGTAGTAATATGTAGTATAAGTATGTTGGTGTAATGTAATGTAAAGTTGATGTAATACTGACCTTCTCTTCATTAATGTAGAACACGAGGGAAGCGGCAGGTTTTGTTGGGGAACATGTGCAATTTGCCATGAGAGTGTCGCCTACATTCAGATTTGAATGTATACCAAGTATTTCTGGGTTGCCATTTGGTGGAGCTAATAATTCAAGGAGTCGGGCACGTTATATTAGATTGTAATACATCACGATTTCATAAATATCTCAACATCACCTCTATGGAAAAAGATATCGCTGAAAAATGGAATGAAGGGAGGAAATACATACATTATTAATGGTACTGTCAAGCATGGGGATTATGGGAGTTAATGTGTGGAAAATTGGATTAGCCCATAACATACCGCAAGCACACTTGTATCTACTCAACTAGTACTCTACTCTCTACTCCAACTCTAACCTGATTCCTCTTACATTATACTCTACATTACAGGCATTCCATACTTTCTTCTATTGTGTAACATTATAAATAGGCAGCCAAGTCAAGTCACTGAGCACTGAATGAGTTTTGTATCTCTATATACACATTATATAGGCAGACAGGTTAGGTGCTGCGGCTAACGATAAGTACTACTATGCATAACTCATTCTGTAGATACATATATGCATTTACATTACGATACGCCTAGATCTCCACATTCACATAGACGACTCATCAACCATACTATGTATACTTACAATACTTTGTACATGTACTATACTTAGGTACTAAACTACTTTAGACACAAAGCAAATCTGACAGCATTTATTTCTACTCGACTCTTTCCATTACATTTAGCAGATTGACTTTTGACAGGCAGGAAAAACAATGCAATGGCACTGATTTGACATATTGTGAATTATTTAACTCTTGGGAAGCATTATTATACTATTACAGATAGATACCTACAGCCATTATTAAAGTAAGCTCGCATAGTTTGGAATTAAGGTTAAATGGTTAATAGCAATTATGATAATGAGGAAAGTGGACCTTAAAATAGAATATTATAATTATTTTGATGTTTAATGTAATGTAATGATCTTACCATATAGAATCATCTGTCCTTGGCCAGATAGCGTTCGGAATGAGGGACGGTCAGCAGAGACTTCGCATTTGTAAGTGCCCTCACTGCTGATGCTTATATTTTTCAATGCTACTCGGTTTAGTGTTGACTTGCCCGTCTGTAAATATAAAGTAATCCAGAAATATGTAGGCTATTAGGATTAAACATTGGATTTTGAATGGAACCATTTTTGCGCGATGGGATAAATAGTTAATGAAAAATGGAATGGAACCAGCATAGCTTTTGTAAGATCTTGTTTCGCATTCTCTCTTTATTACTAAGTGGGACGAAAGGTTGTCTTGTTGTATTGTAGTAAGATGGACAAGTGTTTTACGATTAGTTGAAAGTAGAGTGAAAGGTGGAACGGCGAGGATACAGATAGCTACGGCTAAGGGTTTCCTTTGCTTTGCTTTGAAGAAGAGATGATATGATTGTGATGAAGAAAACAGTCGTTAGAATAAGAAAGACTAGATTTGAGTATGTAAAAGGGATTGTGGAATTGAAGGGACGGTAAAGAAAATTGTATGTAAAAAATTGAAAGATGTCATGGTGCAAGTGACTGCTGTCACCGGAAAAGGGGAAAACTAGGATCAAATCTTGTTGCAGAGCAGAGGGTTTCAAAGATATCTAGGTAGCTACTCTATTCCGGTGTGTGCCTATGTAGTATGTATATGTATGATGATATATTTGTAAAAGTCCAACGGAGATGTAATATAGGGATAATGATATGAAAAGTGAATGGGTGCAGACAGTCTGTCTCTCATCTGAAATACAATTTCCTTCCTTTTCTTTATCTGACGAGGATTTTTACTGTATTAACTGTGAACGATATATTTTCTCTTTTTTACGTATCGGCATTTCTACTCCCTGCTCCTTCTCACTCCTTATTCTATGAATGTATGCTAGTTCTCAATGTTCTAGCTAGCAGTCTAGCTTAGTAAGTTGCAAAATCGTACTATGTATTTTCTCTTATATTATCCAGTTCTGATATTTTCCTTTTACAGTACATGCTACTACGTGTCATGTTGATAGTTTCGCTTTTTCCTCATATACATATTACATACATACTATACCTAACTACTATGCAAAATTCCACACATCAGATATCGATACGTAAAGATACACTCACAGTATAAGATTCGTACCTAGTGGTATATTTGAAGCTTAAATAACTTTCTCTTCTCATTGATATGTACAGTGTGACACTCCAACTATTTATGAATATAAGTTTATGTCTACTATGCATAATATACGTAATATTTCCTATACTATTCTTTATCCTAAAATCCTAGAGACCTATTATAATATCAATATATGTACAGTCTCACGCACGCAATGGCTCATAATATTATAATGTGTGTAAGGGTACTTATGTATTCTGAAAATGTTTTTCCCATACATGCATTTATACGTTATTACCGAATATAAATTATTTATGCAAGCGGATAACTTTAAGTACACAGAAAAGTCAGTTTTAATGTTTTTTCTACATCGGAAGTAGTAAAGTAGTAACTCGTTCCGTAATAAAATGCCCATTTCAATTACGAAACATTAAACAATTCGAGAAGTACAGTAAAGTATACTTACGTCTACAGAGACACCGTTCACAGTGAAAGTGAGGATCGGCGGGCTGGTTTGCGGAGCATATCGGAAGAATTCATGTCCATCTTTGTACCATTTCAAAGATTGCAGGGTGTCTGTTCCTAAGGTGAAATCACAGAGCAGGTTCGCTTCTCCATCTTTCTTTCCGTACTGAGGCACGGAGACATTATCCAGATTTAATCCCAGCACCAGGAACACTATTATTACATTTTATTTATTGCTGCATTAGTATTTGTCCTATTTCAGTTGTGTTATCACGATCCTCTGTCTCTTCTTTAGACACAGAGAGATTTCTGCTTATCGTTAGCCAAAGCAAACCATGCCAGTCGACTCTCTATCCCTCTCTCGCGACAAAGAACAATAAGAACACCAAGCTAAACGACACATGCATGACCATTCAACTTTCAATTTCAATGCGGATTGCTTCTATTTATAGTTCTATCACACTGTCTCAATTGCGCTGTAATAAAATCTCTGTCCTGTCTCCTACTGCCATGCACAGAACTACTACATCGGCAAAGATACATGCTATATATCATATTAGTTATTATCCTCTTATGTATGCAGCAGAAAGCAAAGCAGGCAAGCATACGATATAAGAAAAGATATTTGTAGTAGTATGGCATTATTAATTTTCAACTATGATATAATAAGCACCATTTCATACTTCCTGTAGCTACATACCTATCTGTCCTGCTCTGTAACTCTGTACAGTATAACTTTATTGTCCGTGCATGGCAATTGCTTATACAAGTATACAGTATGTACCTACAAAGAAAGTACTTTGGGTATTGTGTGTACAGAATTGGCCTTTCACTCCGTAAGCGTACTTACTCCGTCCATATATCTTTCTTCTATCAAGTTGGTCAAGTGAAATAAAAGGAAAGTATAGAAAGTAGACAAAAGGGGGATTTGAGGGGAATGAAAAAATGTGTCTGACGAGTAAATCCTGGGTTTAAGCCGCTTAAGGATTTCTTCTATTGGAATGTCTTGTCAATTTTTTGTTTCATTATACCACATTATTGCACTGGTGCTCTACTAGCTATAATAAATATTATCTGTAACATACCAAGTAAATATCTTATAAGTATATTAGCACAGTAGTGGTACAATTTTATATAGCAGTATACAGATAGCACGTGTGTACTTAGCTACTGTCGATTTATATTCTGGGCTACTATAAACAGATTGTGTTGTGTGTAGTTTTGGATGTAATAGTGAATGTCATATTAGCCATAGATAATTTGATTTGATTTTGATTATAAGACATGTATATTTTAGTGTTCATTGCCAAACCAACTGTTTTGGCGGAAGAAGAATGTCAAAAACTTGGTTATCCCTACCCCTACCGTATCAGTATCAAGTATAGCAAACAGGCTGATTCAATGACTGTTAAAATGTGGTGTTTGTTGTTGATGTTGGCATCCACTTGGCTTGGTTTGGGTTGACTAGAAGAGACTCCCGACCGACTTGTCTTTTATCTATGCCTACATAACATACTGATAGATAGATATACATACATACCAATACATATGCTTTTTTATGTATATACGGTACCTACGTAGTTATAAGTATGTCCTAAGTATAATAATATTAGTTAGTAAGTATTAGTAGATAGTAGAGTCGAATGGAGTGAGTGAGCTCCGCTATGTATCAAAGCTAAACTATCTTCTAGTTAGTTTGAAAGTTTCCCCATAGACATTTAGAGTTTTTTTGTATTTTTTGTGAAGGAAAAGGTGGTTACGCTTCACCGAGCTGACTTCTTCTGAAGTTGAGCTCTTCTCTTGTGTGGTTCTCCTCATAGATAGGCAGAAGTGAGTGAGTGAGTGTGTGGATGTATGTCTGTGTATGGAGGTGGGTAATAGCACTTGTAGCCAGACATTACTATTGCTCTACTAATACTATACTACCTTTTTGGGCTGCTTCTTTCTTGTTTGGTTATAAGTTATAACATAATGTGCATCTACTATCTACTCCAGGCGAGATTCCAGATAGGTAGGTAGTAGGTAGGCTATTAGTGTGTGTACGGTATGAAAGAAGGGAGAAAAGAATCCCGTCTGAGTTTATGTTTGAAGGTTTGTTTGTGATGATATAAGATATTTGTTTTGCGTTGGATAGCAGTGGCAGATGTCCACTCGAGATGACAGATTGTCTCAATTTGGATTCGCCACTCGTCGCCTACTTAATGCCATTCAGTGAGTAGAGCTAATGAGATGTGTACTATAGGTAAGATAAGCTGCCCTCTTTCTTTCCCCATATTATATCTACCTTAGCTTACTACTATCTACCTTTCCACGTACGGACCTAAGTACAGCTACATTTTATTTCACTCACACTCACTCTTTCGTCGTCCCGAAAAGAAGCTATTCTCTTGACGTTTACCTAGAAGCTATTACTTTCTTTATAATACTTACATAGCATCACGTTCATATGAACAAGGTACATATTAGAATTGCAAGGATTTTTATAGCTTATAGCATATCTTGACTATGGATTTTCATTTATTATGCTGAAAAGTTGATGAGAAAATATTACATGTACGTGCAAATGCATCCTAGTATGATTTTTGTGGACAAATACGTAGTATACCTAAGTAATGATGGTGGCATGGCATGATACATATGCTATGCTATAGCGGATAAGGATAACTATCGAAAGTAGTTTGTGTAGCAGGTGGAGATGTAATATATAGATTGGAGTGTGGAGCATATGTACATAGGTAGCTAGGTAAGTAGTTAATAATGCGGGATGATGTTAGAAAGAGCGTAGCTATTTCTATTTGCATATGTGTCCAATCCCCGGGAGTTTATTGTATTTCTTAGTGTTTAATAATTGTACATAGTTTTAAGAAGGCTTGGCTAAGGTATAAGTGAGGGAGTATTTTTAGCCTGAGCTAAATAATATGGCTGGAAAGGGTTGTAGTACCTATAAGGTAAGAAAGGATGGCGAGCGTAAAGAATTGAGAAAAGGGTGAGTGATAGAGTGAGTGCGAACTGGTTAAGAATGTATGGGAAAGTTTAGTAAGTGAAAGTTAGAGTTGTTTAAAGGTTTATCTCAGTCAGTGTCAGTTTGAGTTAAGGAGAAAGTTTGGCTAGATACAAATTGCTGCGGAAATAGTTCACATCGTTCATTGTCCAATTCCTTTTTTGTTTCAACTTAAATATTTGTGGTGTAATTTTTTGGAAACTATTTCAAATGAAAGTAAAAGTAATCCTTGAGATTTTCTCTGAAGATATATTAACGAAAGAAAGTGAGCTAGCCAGGGCAAGAGCATACCAAGCCATGCCAATCCAATTCAAGCCGAGCCAGGAGCCTGTAGCGAATGTGAGGAAATGTAATAAGAGCCAAGTGACAATGTGTAGGCCAACTATCGATTTTGTCATAAAGAAGGGATGTTACTATCGTCCTTATTATGATAAACGACCTGTGCACTTTGTCAATAGTCTCGTTTCACTTTTTTCAATTAGTTTTCTGCATAGTCAGAACTACGATTTCTAAGATTAACTATTTCTCTTGTATTCAAGCGGAAGCAATACTTGTTCCTCTAGTAGCACGCTATTAGTAGTAATAGCAGGACATTTATGTACATTGCTTTCTATGTAGGGCTCTCTTTTTACATCCCAAACATTCTACTTATAGCAATGCTTCTAGTACAGTACGGAACAGCCCTAGTTCTAACAGTTTCATTATCATACTAAACATAAAAACTGTTTTTCCTCGAAAAGCATCTACAATGTTTACTATCCTTATGTAGGCAGTAGGTACGGATTTTATGTATTATAGGAACTACTAACTACTTTGGCCAGTTAGTAAGGAAGAAAGTACGTACATATCTATTTTTCCTGTCTCACCATTACCATATAGGTATAAAATACTGATAATACACAGAAAGTAAAAAATAGTTGGGAAATCCCAACCAATGTATGTACATATACACAGATAGTCATGCAGTCAGTGTCAGTAGGTAGTTTAGTGCCAGTGCCATTGCCATAGAGTAGACCGGATAGCGCTGCATTGGTTTCCACATAACAGAAAAGAAAATGTCTAAACGCAAAACAAAAGTATTCTTAAGTGCCTATTTTTTGTTTGTATTGTGTTAAGCTGTCAGGAGCCACTTAGGGTCGCAATGAAATACTCGCTTCTTACTTTACTCTATTTATTATATACTTTTGCGTTTCTCATTTGCCCGGTCAACACAACTCTGATGCAGTCAACTTAGCAAAACACAATGCAACTTAACACACATGAGAGCTATATCCATGCAGTTATATTTATCTCTGTGCTTATATGATACATATGTGCGTAGGTTCGTAGGTATGTATATATACTACATACACACTAGAAAAGTGAATGAACTGACTAATAGCTAAATATGTATAGATTCTCACTCCTCCCTAACAATAATACTGGCGGAGAACAAAACAGGGCATTTATCTAATGTCTTTGTTCTTATTGCTTGGAGTAATGAGTAATAATAAGCCATTTGGAGAAAGAGAGTTCATGCAAGGGAAAGCAACTAAAGAAAATAGCCCTCTTCGTCTAGAAAGACGCAGACACACGTATACAAAACAAACACGAGACTTAGGCTAGTTAGAGTTTGATCGCAAACATTAAGCATTAAGAGAGAAAGCAAATGTAATTTATATGAAAATGCAATTTGTCGCATATGATGAGACTGAATGAGGGAAAGTAGGTATAGTATATGGATAAGAGATAGTAAAGAGAAAGTATCATTTCACCCCGCTGAGCAAATAGGGCAGAAGACAGCAGAGAAAGTTTTCCCTCCATGATGTGATGCGACGATGTTGAGTTGAGTTGGTTGTTGACCAAACACTGTCCCTTATACTTATCACTGATTGAGTAACAAGTTCGCTTATATATGGGAGAGAATTGATCTCTGCCAAGAAAACTAACTAACAGATAAGTTTGACTTTTCACTTGATGTAGTCGCCAATTTTTTGGGCTTTGATTATCAAGATAGGAAGTGTACAAATAACCGTTGCTTGGTTGGGATGGAGCGGTCTTTACTATAGTTACTTTACTTGGGTTAGGTAAGTAGGAGTGCTAGCAGGGTTCTCGACAAGGACTTTCCTTTGTCAACTGATGGGTTTCACTTGGACCGCCTCCGGTCCGTATTATCAGTCAGTCAGTCAGTCAATGAACTGCTTACTACTTACTTAGGTATTTCTTTCTTTGTATCTTTCCTCGTGGCTTGGTTTGGCTTGGTTTGGCTTCCTTTCTCCTCTCAAGTCTTGTCTCTACTTTTACACGCACAGCCAAACAACAGTTTAACTTAAAAGAACATCTTTCTTCCCTGTTATCTCTGCCTTTTGTTTCGTCTTTGTGTTTGTATCAGTATGTACGTATGTTACGTTATGTTATGTAGTATGAATTCCTAATGCAACTTTTATCTGTATGTACTTATGTATGGAAAACTTTTATTGTCTTTCTATGTTAAAGAAAGAAAAACTATTCACTTAGAAATAACTTTACAAAATTTGTTGGGTTAAAAATGAGCAAGAAACTATTTGTGGAGGATCATTATGATTGCAGTCGAGTTGTAGTTGTAATATGTAGAGTAATAGCGAACAGAAGTGAAGGAAGTCGAGTCGAGCAGTTTACGGCAATGGCATGTTGATTGTCACTGAGAATATGAAGGAATGAAGAGAAAAGAGCGTGTTGTGTTGTTGGCTTCCAGTTAGAAACTGGCGAGGATCGATCCTCGTCTATGAGACACACCGCCAGCTAGCTCACAAGCTCACTTCCCGTCTACTAACAACTAACAACACGGAGAATGTGAGAGAACCTTGTTCTTGTTCCTTGTTCTATGTATGTACTGTGTACTCTGCTCTTATAATATAGGAAATTGCTCGACTCCTCTCTACGTATCGTACCCACAGTCGAATTCTGCTGTGTGTGAAATTCTACTAGGTACTACTTACTACTACAAATGCGAACTACGAGCAATGCAATGTGTAATAACTTGAGGAACGCTCTTTGCTCTTGATTCTTCTTCCTTCTCTCCGCTTATATTGTACATACTCTACATACGTACACATGAATAGGAGTACAGTACGACTATCTCTACATGGTAAACTTTATTTTTGTTTTGTGGTATGTTTACATTATGGTTTTATTATAGATGGTTGGGGTTTTAATTGATTTTGTATCGCAGTAAACATTTTCGGTTTAAATTAAACTCTGTGTACACATCCTGGAGAGAAGCTCCAGCTACACACTAAATCTTGGTTTGTGGACTTTGATGTTTCCCAATTTCCTTGCATTATTGTTTAATCTGTACTAACACAGAACACTTTAACAGCACTTGCTGTACTTCCCATGCATGCATCCGGAGCTTTGTATGTACCTACGTAATATTTAATAATGCATAAACCCATAACCCATCATTATTGCGTTTGTTATACATAATTAATATAAATGCGGGTGCTGGAGGTGCAATGAATACAAATGTGGAAACAACCCTACCCCTATTGCACCGCGTTCAAAGCATAGTTGATGCATCCTAGTTGTAATGCATAATTAAATACTAACAACTAAAGATTATACGTTTATATGATTACATATAGCACATTCGCGATTGTTTAAAAGTATTTTAGATGTAATGCACAATTTAAGGGAATTTGAAACAATAAATGGCATTTGTGCCTTCCTTATCCTCCAAATAGCAGCGAATGATATCTATGCAGCTAGCTACTATATTACAACTAATTAAATTATAGTAATTAATATTACGTAGATCCTTCTAAATCAGAATAGCAAAATATGACTTTTTAGAAATTGTAGTGTCCTTTAATTGCTGTATTGAACTTACTTTGCATCTGTCATTATTAAAGTTGCATATAGGTTGTGTACGCGGAAAATACAAGGGTAGGAAGCGCATAAAGAATTTTTACAATTCGGATGAATTGAGTGCAAGAGAATATTAAGTAATTTGAGAAAATAGTGACAAAAATAAGAAACATAACAGGGGCATAGAAAGATTAATATGAGTTGCCAGGAATAAATTATGAAAGTTTACTTCTTGTAAGTAGATCATCTATAAAGGGGATGATAGGTAGCTATAGCTCACTCACTCACCAACACTTAAGTAATAAGTAGTGTGTGGTGTGAACAGTCTGAAGTGAAGTTAATGAAAGGAAAAGTAAGGAACGCTACTCTGCATAAGCGGATGGAAACTAGTTAGTGAAAGGTAGAGTTTCATAGTTTCTTGATACAGTTTCTTCTTTCCTTAGCTAACAATAAGAATAAGGATAATAATAATAAGATATACTTTTAGTATAGGAAGTGGGAAGTGAAAAGCTGAGTGAGTATTAGTGGCGTGGCTAGATCAAGCTAATAGTTACCAGTTGGGGTAAATGTCGGATGGAGATAATTGGAAGTGTATTATGTTATACGGGCTATTAATCATTCTTAGGCATTGTCACTTTTTATCATAGTTTCATTACGGAAATGCGCTGGCGACAAGTTTGACAGTTTCCTTATAAACCTGCTATGCACTACAGTTTTTATTTTTTCGGATTTTTAATTACAACTTCCATTTCTTAATGTATTTACTAGGTGATCCGTCCTCGCTAAGGACGCCGTTGTGTAGCACGGAAGATAATATATTTAAAATATTTTTCTGAGTCTTCATTTCGTTATTAACATAATACGTAATACGTAGTATACAAAATTGTACCCATGGGAAGTCATCTTTCTGATATTGACAAAACGTTTGTATTGTCCATAATGAGTTAGTGATCATAATTGGATATGCTTCCTATGGAAGCCTAAACTTATCATGCACTAAACTCTTTTTGCTTTTGTACTTGCAATGCCTAATGTGCCCAAATTATTAGCATAATTACAGTTGTGCAAATGTTTGTGCATGCAATGCAACCAGTTTCGCATAGTTTATGAAATAAAAAATTTATCCATAATAACAATGTTTGCATGTGTGGGGATGGACATTATTGCGATATGGATTTGCTAGTGTGTAATAGTGCTCCGCGAATTTTTCAATTGTTTCCCTTTCCTATACTTCTCTATTTGAAAGCGAGACTTATTGGCTAAAAAAATCATACTTTATTAATGGTACTACAGATACCACACACTAGCAAATACAAATCGCAATAATGTCCATCCCCACACATGCAAACATTGTTATTATGGATCAATTTTTTATTTCGTAAAATATGCCTAACTGGTTGCATTGCATGCACAATCATTTGCACAACTGTAATTGTGCTAATAATTTAGGCACATTAGGCATTGCAAGTACAAAAGCAAAAAGAGTTTAGTGCGTGATAAGATTAGGCTTCCATAGGAAGCATGATTAAATACGATAATACATATACATATTTACGAATTTGTCTGTGATGTGTATGCAATTACTATTATCGCTGAAACCTATCCCTTTTTACATTGGACACAGAATGAAAAAGTTGCCCTGTGGTCACCTCACTAAATTATGAGGAATTCAATGCTGTTTTCAGAGTTTTTGCACTTCGAACGAAGGGTCTAAGAGCAGTTGATGTCCATTCTGTGTGTGTGTAGGGGGAGGGGGGTAACGCTCGGGAGAGTGGGAACTTTTTTAAAATTTGAGAATGTGTCCATTTTTCATTTTAGTATATCATCAGCTGTACTATTATGAGCCATATCCATTGACTTTAAGCTCTCCACACCCCAACAGAAATATAGGTACTAGGTATAGGTACTAGGTATAGAAAAGTATGGTGGTGATATTATGCAATCTCCCCGTACTAAACTAAACTAAAAACTTATACAATAGCACTTAGAAAATTGCTTGGTTTTGAAGGAAGGATGCGGAATCCCGACAAGGCTTTATCCTTTTATTCAGTTATGCTGTATAGTTCCTTAGTTCCCAGCTTTCAGCATCCCGAATTTTCTTTAATAATGAACTGATTAGGATCGTTTATTTTAATTTCAATGTGCTAATGTCAGTTTTTGGGCAGGATCACTTATATGAATTAAGCTACATGACAACTCCACTGCGCTGCAAGGGAGGGGAGGGTAGAAGGATAAAGTATTTCCTATGATATTAGTGCCTTATTTTTATTCATAACTCCGTACATTGTATTGTACTGCAGTGTCTGTCTGGGTGTATGTCATGGCAAAAGTTGAAAGTAGCTTGTGTTTGTAGACATAAAGACGCTCGCTCCTTGTGGTTTTAAGTTCTAAGGATAATTATTTGATAGCTAATTTCCTTTTATATTGTTTAATGTATGAAAGGAATTAGTCGTGGTTTGGTTTGGTTTGGTAAGTATAACGTAAGTAAATGATTACATCTTCATGTTCTCTCTGTGTCGTCTGAATGTGAATTTGGAAGGATGCAGAGTTCACTGAAATAGAATGGCAATGTGACTGTTTATCTGTAGCATTTTAAATAGAATAGAGTACACGATACAAATGCTAAAGTATCTACATAATAGTAAGTAATACATGCAAGATTTTTGAATGTAGTGTAAAAATGCCTGGCATGAATGTATTATATAGTGTGGTAAGGGTTCTTTATGGCAACTTTCCAACTGGATATTACAAGGAAGCTCAGATTTCATTTCTGGTTCGCCAACTTTTATGGCAAAAAACACTTTTACGCTTTGCTCCCCCTATCTAACATATTCTTGACTTATTCTTATCCCGGCCTTAAGCTAGGACTGCTCTCCTATAAGCAATTACTTGTTATACATAGGTAGCCAACATTATGAATTTCTCATTCAACTCTATAGAAAGTTAATACTAACTACTAAGTAACTACCTATATAGCACAAATCTAATCTCAAAGATCATATTCTCTATTTATTTACGTAATAGTAATGGCAATGTAATATTGATCATTTGTTTTAATAGGAATTACATATTATGTACTTTACGAAAGCATCTTACAACGTATGTACGTACTTACAATGAAGATCCTTACGTTACTTTAGTCGTTAAATAAGATTTCTTTTTTCAGTTCCACTTCCACTATATTTGTTTTTGCAAAAGCTATACCATTAGTAAAGGAAACTAAAATTGTCTGTGATATAATAAGTAAAAGGATAAAGATTTCAAATATTTCCTGGCTCTCTATTCTCTATCTGTTCTATCTGAATCTGGCTACTGCCACATGCGACTGCCCACCTTTGTTTCGTCGAGCGAAAACTTAGTTGGTGGATGACATTAATAAAATCGTCTCCGTTGTACGATTTTCTTCCCTCGACTTGAATTATTCTATTTAATGTGAAATGATTTTCAGAACTTGCAATTAGAATAATCTCCCCCTATTCACATACAGAACAGACTTATATAAACTGAATGTAAGTACATTTCTGTGCTAGAAGATTATGGCTGCATGAATACATATATCTGTATATACCAAAAGAAGATACCTATTCATTCATTTCATTGCAATGCCTAATCGCAAGTATAAGACATAAAGAAGAGTTAGTTTAAGAAACGTACTGCATAGTTCCATAAGAAGGTACCTACATTTAAAATTGTTCTTGTTCTTATAGGAGGAGGAGGAGGATCGTCAACTTTAACTTTAGTAAGCACACCACATGACACAGCACACAAAGAACAGAGAGTATTGATAGTCGTAATGTGAGTGGGTAGAAATAGTAGCTCCCAAGATGTATAAAAGTAGCTAGTATGGTATGAGTGCTTGAATTAAGAGAACGTTTTTTGACTGCCAACGAAATGAGGGAATTGTCCGGAAGAGTTTTTATACCGAATTATATGTTATACACTGCTGCAGATTTCCCGTGGGGTCCATCATCACATCACCACAGAATGCTATTCATACAAGACTATATTTCTAATACTATAATAGGAACACACATACATACATACAAATATATTCTACTTTCACTACTGTGTACTACTTATCTGTCTGTCTGCATCTTTCCACGAGGATTATTCATATAGGTACATTACATTACGTAACATACCTACATACTAGGTACCTTAGGTGGCTAACTACAACAAAACTCCTTAAAGACAAGTACATATCTATCTGTCTCTGTACATAGGTACCTATATCTACAAGAATATTATATTAAATGTGTACTACGATTTCCGCAACGTAGTAAGCAAGTTTATGTATGTGCCGTGGCGTATGTACTCTGAGACTCTGGGGCTATAGCAATTAGCATATGAAATATTTTTGAAGAAAAAGGGTTTGTAAAAATGAGTGAATATTTTTCCAACTCGGAGTGAGCGAGGAAGGAGCATGGAGAGAGTAAAAGAGAAAATACAGATAGGAATTAGATGAGAAAGTAGGAGAAGGTTTTATTTTATATAGGCTATGATGTTTTTGTGTAAGGGTGAGTATTTGCAAGTCAGCGAAAAGGAGACTCATGTGGAAAAATCGTGCAGAAAATGTCGATTGTATTAGATGGGCATATCTCCTCCCTCATCTATACCTATAAACACAGAAGCGGGCAACTATCATGTCAGTTTTATTGTAAGCGACAGTTTTTCCGATGGCATGAATTTTTATAGACTAAATTGTAATTTATTGTTGAATCCTCGATAATGATTTACTTTTTCATAAAATTCCTGACGTACATAGTTCATGATTGAAACACCAAGAACCCTTGATGTGGTCAATGCCTTATCTGGATATTTATCTAGCTAATAGACTATTTGCGCCTATCTTGCTTGTATGTTACATAATATTTATCATTTATTTATGTAATAAAGTATATGCATTTAGTGCGCACTGTATGACCTTATACAACAAGCTTTCCTGATAGTAGTAAGCCCCACATCATGTAGGCGCATATGTTTTGATGTAAACTTGCAAATGTCAACGAAATAAAGTAATAATTGCCAATAAATCAGATATTTATGTTTTAAGTTAGAAAGACACATATATTTACGGTTAAAAATCAGAAAATATAAAGAAAACATAGCTTAGCAAGAATCTGCATAAGGAATTCTCCAATAATAATGATGGCTGAAAGCACATTACTCAATAGTCAACAGTTTTAAGTGCCATATTAGTATTACTTAGTGGTTTATGCGTAATTTATTAGTTAATGACAATTTATTACTGTATACTTTTGCTATTACCCTGTACGAATAGTGTAGCCTGAATTAGTTTTGTTTTAACATATGTAGCCCACACTATTGGCATCTTCATCTGCATCAAATATGTTGTCAACATTTCTATTTTCTATACTTCCACTTCCACCATTTATGCAAAAAAGAAACTTATTTGTAGTCTCATTCGATTCGGGCTACGTTATGGATACGGTACAAATCAATTTTATCCAACAAAGTGTCTTTATATATTTTATACTTATAGTAAAAATGAAGAATGCTTTCACAATTATTACCTATTTGAATCTAAAAATCCTTCAAACTTTTCCGTTCATAATCCTTAAGTCCTAATCTCCTCGTTATGGATCCGATTCTCATGCATATCCCAAATCCCAATGCATATCCCATAGTCCTAAGTCCCACCGCATTATCGTCACTTAGGTAGGTCTATAATTGATATATTCTTTATGTGTACTGGGTGCTTATTGCCATTACTTACATAATAATATGTATCTCATAATAATATTATTGCATATCCACATCCAGTACGCAGTCTACATCTTGTCGTCTTTCAGTCAATAATATAGTCACAATCAATCGCAATCTTACTCTCAACTCCTATCTTCCACCGTCTCATTCCCATCTCATGCAGATGCAGCTGCAGACAATTATTTGTATAATATTCTTGGGGCACTGTCAGAAAGTGGTAGAGTAGTAGGAATAACTCGCGCACTTTCATTCGTGGCAAACTACAAAATTTTTTGCTGCTGTGTTGATCAGCAGTATCCTCTAAAAAGTTTGTCGTGTGCTTGACTTACTTTTTTGTTTTTCGGTTTTTTTATTGTGATTTTGAGTATTTTTGAATTTTTAGGAAGCACAAGCAGATTTATTAATTACACGGCCTCTGGATTCGAATGTAGTGACTTGTCAGGTAGTACGTCAGCAGTCAGCGATATATCATATATAGGATATATTTTCATTCAACAATGAACATGTCGTCGTCATCTTCATTTGTCAACAACATGTCGTTTAACAGTTCAATGGCTTCAAGGTAAATATTATTAAAAAGCTTTTTAAATACATAGTTAACAATTTGACAATAGTATCCTAAAAGTTTGAATATTTTGGTCATTTTGGTGAATGGTGAATGATTTTTTGGGTGAACAATCAATGAATGTAATTCATTTTAGGCAAACTATTTATTATGTTAAACTCGCAGTATAAAGTAGTAAGGTAATGGTGATAGATAATAGTAGTAAGTAATTTTGACGTAATTTTGTTTTTTGTCCAGTTTCAGTACTAGTCGCAGAGGAAAGACCAGAATGGACTCCATTTTGATTAGCTCCAACTCGACTCATTTTTTGGAGCAGTTCGGCCTGCCACTTCCTTCAATGGTCAAAGTTGCGATAACAAATGCCACAGGTACACAAGCCAAGCCTTTAAAATTTAAGACATCATATTATAGACTTGTGGGATATTGTAACCACCATAATGAAATATTTTCATTTTTAGATCACCAGAAAACAACTAGCCGGTTAGATCAAAATGGATACGCTTGGCTTGTGTGGGGAAGAAAATTGTATATTTGGAGACACAGCCAAAGTGACAAGCGCATGACATGCAGAGAATTAATGTTGCCACCAAGCGAACTTGTCCATAATGCCAACTTAGTTTGTGTGGTGTGCAACAGTGGAATTCCAGCGTGTATTGCTGCTTCACCTGAAGGACTTATCACTTACTGGCCAAATGTATTTAATGAATCCATGAATATTTCTATCAGTGCTGACGTTCCAGTAAGTTATATTTTTATTTTTAATTGATATAAAACATGGCGTACTATATGTACTTCAATTGTAGCAAAGATATGTAGCAATTAAGATAAAATCCAATATATATTGTTTACCAACTTAATAGGTAACGCAAAAATGATTTAATTCATATTCGTATTTAGGGTCAAGAATGCGATTCATTGACATCGTATTGGCCTACTGGATGTATTCTTGCTACAACAAGCGGCACGGTGTTACTATTGAAGACTGTTCCAGGAAAGGGAAGTAATAAGCCTCATTTGGTATGCTCTCCCCTTCCACTTCAAAAAGGTTGGCTGGGGGGAATCGGAAGAAAAATGTCAGTATTGTGGTCAGTTACTGGCTCTACGAGTCTTGAAATGGTAAGTAAAATCATTAGGAGAATATTTAGAATATTATTGTTGTTTAGCTCGAAACATGATAACACTGTATATAACTTACAACTAATGTCATTATTACAGAAGCGAGCTAAAGTGGTCGTTCCACCGCCGCCGACAAAACCATCTTCCAGTAAAGAACAAAACAATGACCTTGTGTACCTTCTGTTAGGACCCTTAATTCAAACGTGGCATATAACGTCAGATATACAACAGTCAGTAGGGGACATCAATGGAGAAGAGCTTTTGCGGCAGCTTTTTTATACTAATATTTGGGTAAATATAGAAACATATTGTTTCAATCGGTAATAAAGAAGTCAAAACACGATATTGATACCTTGGTGCATTGAATTTAATAAAATATAATATTTGTTAGGCTGCTGAAGGGGATCGCAAAGACTTAAGCAAAGGAATTCAGATTTGGTTGTTGGATTTAGTGTGCATACAGCCTCGAAAAATTGCTGTTTTAGCAGCTGCGAAAAACTCTGCTGATAGTACCAACATAATTCATTTTGGAATTGGTAAATTATTTTATATTTACACTAATTGAATGGGAACATATTATATTTGAATTTGGGGTATTGTGCAGCTAATACTGTCTTGTTTGACACTGACACTCGAAAATAATGTTATGTATTCTTGATGTATTTATTTTTACTTACGAATAGCAATAATAGACGAACAAAAGGCGAGAAGAGTTGATGAAATTAAGTTCGTTAAGGTGGATTATAGGATTCCTGTATCTGAGATAACTGATGACCATCTGTATTCTTGGAAGCTATATACGGCAAACAATTTTTATTACATTGTCTCCAGTGAACGTTTGCTCACAGTAACAGGTATTCTTGTTAAAATTCTTGCCGTGCTGTTACCGTTGTTAAATAGAAAAATATGCCTGCTTAATGAATGTTGTATTGTTTAGGAAAAGAAACGGATTTTTATGATTCAAGCGGAACTGGAGGCCCTTTTATTGGAAGCGGAATTATTTCGGGCAATGTTGTAATTTTTGTGGCCAGACTTGGCATTCTACAAGTCACGTACTTTGCCACTTCGGAACAACACATGTAGGCTTTTTAGCGCTATAATTTTTACTATATAGAGTAGACACTTGAAATACAGACAAAAATATTATTAATTTTTTACAAAAATATTCTTATACTTTCAGAAATTTAGGTACTGAATTAATTACAAACGTTATTTAATGATTTTTAACAGGACTACACTCGACTCTACATTACTAGAAGTCCGGGTACCAGACCATCTTTCGCTATCAATTTCTCAGGGTCCCCCTAGTATGAGTGATGACAACATAAATGTTTACAAATCGGCGTTTCTCAATTATATTGGCAAGAAGCTACCTGAATGCCATGAGATATTGTTAAATCTGTTCCCACCTTCAGTACCCAGTTTGACTCCTCATGATAACATTGATACTTGGACAATTACGCTATGTCAGAGACTAATTGATGACGCTCCTGTGTCGGATCCAAGATGGGTGTCGTCTTTTGGAAGCAATTGTAAGTGACTTGAAAAATGTTTTTTAGCCCGTCCATTAAGTCGGTAACAACAAATATTCAATTGCTTTGTAATAATTTATAGCGGAACAAAAGGATCACTTAGGATTGAAGTCGAAAATATTAATTAAAAACTTTTTGACGGACAAGAAAGAAGGATTGGAACTATTTTTTGCATTTTTAAGTGGGACAGGAGTTCTGCAGCGAGTAAGTTGCTTCGTCTCACCTTTGCAAACTCAGCACTTCATTAATATTACATTTTGGATTTACATTTAATTTGACTTTTAGCTTACCGGGACAGTGATCAAGGAAGATGTTGTGTCAACCACATCCGTTTTGTATAACTCCTACGAAAAAATTGGATTTGCTTTAGCCCTTCAAAGTTTGCAATCTGAGTATGTTAAAATAACATATAAAATTTTCAATATGTATTCTTACATTACTCTTTCAGAATATATGATAATAATATCTTTTCATAATATAACTTAATATTTTGCGTTTTTATTTATCTACAGTAACCAATACCGAGCTACAATCGATGCAGCTATAAAATCTATAATTCACAACAGACCAAAGATTCAGCGTTCCACAAACCTAACGCCAAATGATTTGTTCTATAAAGACGTCTCCAAAATTCATCACATAATTCCTGCCCTTTTAGCCTTGGAAGAACAAGCATTCAGCACGAAAAGCCCCACGGAAGTTGTCGAAATAGTAAAACATACCAATGAAGTCATTCTGTCCGCTATAACAGATACAATCGAAAACTTAAGTGACCGTATAGAGAGCGTGAAGAATTCAATGCTGAATCATTTAATGAATGGTTCAAACCAATATGAGTATATACCATGGCTTGTTCAACCGACAGTTCTCAATTGCCTAATTCGCCAACATGAACATACTGTTCGGTACATTGATGCGGACTTAGTCAAGCAGTTGCAGCAAATCACAGATTTGATTTTGGATGGTCAGAAAACAAATATGGAAAGCTTAGTTGCCACCGACAGGTACCTCCAAAAGTGGGACGACTTTGAGAAAATGAGATTAAAATTGCTCAAGAGTCATGTAGCTTTTGATATTGATGGAGCAAGATGTCTAGCGGAAAAGTACATCGACTATGAGATTCTTGTCAACATTTGCTATGACTTGAAGGAGTTTGACCAGCTGCAAGCCTACTTCGAAAAGTTTTCTGATTTCCCTGAGTATGTATTTGAGTGGTATGTGAAGCACAAAAAACATACTGAATTATTGGACACTTTCAGCTTGGGCAAGTATTCGGATAGACTCAAACAATTTTTGAAAAAATATCCTCAAATTGGGTGGCACCATTTGGCAATCAATGACGAATTCCAAGAAGCTGCCACTATACTCACACATTTAGCTGCAGAGGAAGAGACATACTTGGTAGACAAAGAATTCATGCTGTGCCTAGCGACAATGGCAAATATGGCTTCTCAAGATAATCCAAATCTTGATCACATTGATAAAAGTTTAGAACTAATTGAATACCAAAAGGGATTGTCTGATGAAGTGTTGTCAAAGTGGGGCATGGACAGAAGTACAATGAGAGTCTTGAGTGCATCTGAAATAATTGACTTCTACACGTCCGAAAATGACTCGGGAAAAGCAGAAGATTTCTGGCAGGCTTGGAATGTTTGTAATTTCTTGTTGAATGTGGAACTTCGAGATGAAAAAAGGTTAGATTTACAATAGTAATAAATTCATCTTACCACTTGCCGCTTATAAAATGGAATTAATTTTTAATAATTTTTATATTTTAATTTTAGATTAATAATAATAAGTAGGGCCATTCTGTGTGACTCCTGGGACTCTTTACCTACAGATCATCCCATGGACGTTATTAAACAATCTCTGCTATATAGATTTTCTCTAGGCTTATTTGCCAGAGGTAAGACATTGTAAATATTAATAATTACTATTTTAGTGTTTTAATCATATAAGAATTAATAACTACTCTGAAGTAAACTGTTTTATTTTTATTAGTGTTCTTACTTCTTTTACCAGAATCGAAACTCGAAAAAATGATAAGCATTTGACTGACAGCTACTCATTTTGTACGTAATTAACTCTTTGCTGCATTTTTGTTACAGGCGAAGCTTTGGATACAGTTTTCCCGTATGAAGAATTACTGCAAGTTGAAGACATGCAGCACTTGTTTAATAATGACAACGCCAAATTCCTTTTGTCCGCTTGTCATGAACACCTTTCTTATGCAGAGAAGGAGTGTCTATCTGAAGCAACAATGGAAAGTATGGATATGTAGCATTAGTAATTAATGTTGCGTTACAATTATGAATGTATGTTTGAATTTTTGTTTATACTTATATTGAACCTATTTATACCTATCTTGAATTGTGCTGGATGTTTAGGGTGT
>JAQFYC010001701.1:0-31525 GCA_034694165.1 Tomocerus mixtus | reverse complement strand
TAATTCATAAAATAATGTTAGAACATTAACTGGGAGCAAGAGCAAATTAAAATGCATAAACATCCACAAAATAAATCCAAGTAGGTAGTCGTCCTCAAGTAATATGTTCACTTTGAATTTTGAAAGCCAAACACAGATGATGATTTGTATGCTTGTGGCTTCCATTCCAAACTATTATGTTATCTCACTAGTCATAGTCCATACCAACATCCTTTACAATTGCCAATTTGTTCATTTCTATAGGTATAACTATTTATTTCCCATCTATTTTTATAGATATCCAAAACGTACTTACATCATTGCATCTTTAGCAACTTGGGAGTTCTTGGCAAAACATATATCTGTTGTTAGTATTTAAGTAGAACCAACCTTATACGCTGTAGATGAATTCAAGATCAAATAAACGCCCAATCCTCAAAATAGTATACACATTGACGTGACACTAACTGAACATGATAGCTGTTCAAAGATATTAAAACGGGGTTAGGGTTAAATAATACAAGAATTTTCGGAAGGAGACTACTCCGTGCACATTTCCAATGCATTTCTTATTTCTTCAACTAAGTACTCAAACAAGCAGCAAGAAGCGACTCACATTTTATATCTTGAGACTCCTAACGAAGGCCGAATGACGAAACGACCTACACCGCTACTCTTCAATAAAAATATTTGGTTCACACTTGTGAATCGTTTGACTTTGAAAATATGGATTGGATTTCTGCACTATTATCTGAAGTTGAAGTTTAAATAAATTGTCAGATGAATTCACTCGATTAGTCATGCACAATGCACTGCAGACTTCCCAATATATAAAATATATTTAGTACTATTTAGGATTTACACTTGAGATCATAATGACATTCTTGAAGGCCACTAAATAAAGTACGATGGTATTTGTATTGGCAAATGTCACAATAAATGAATACCTATTTCGTATACAGAGAATGGCAGAAGGAGGGAGAAACTTCTTCCAGGAGAAGATCTTATGTAACTGGAGGCAGTGAAAACATCTTAGAGCCATTCTGGCTTCATTTCACATGGACCTTTGTGACTCTTTGTGCTCGTGCTCAGACCGCATTCCAAGAAATCTATATACATGACTTAATCCATCCCTAGATTTTACTTAAGGTTTCTGTATCATTGGTATAAATACTAAGTTGATATTGTTGTAATAATGCATAAGTACCTACTTAACTAGAATAGCAGCCGCAGCAGAAGATCTACGAAAATATGCAAAAGTTGGTAAACATCTATAAAGTAGGAGTAAGTACCTACACTAAAACTGAAACTATCCTTCTATTCTACCCGAATTAACAACATAAAGTAGATCTACAATACTTACACAACAAATACTCTTCCTCCTATATTCTTTGCTCTATTAATCTTAAACATTCCAGTTTCCAAGAATTTAGTAACAAGAGACAACTAACGGGAAGCACAATAATATCTATATAAAGAGGTACAGAACTTTCTTTGTTTACAACTGACAACACAATAACTCTGGCTAAAAACTACGGCGTACCGACATTATCTAGCAAAATATCCTTTCTACCGTTACATTTTGAGATATAGTTCTATACGCTTAGACTTTATGCTGTAGCATCATTTATTTGTGCATGTATGCATAAATAATATAACAAAAACCAAATACAGTTTGTATTATATTGTAACGTTATACATGAGATGACACAGTTGCATTACGTAAGTAATGTCTGTCACATTACATTACCAATACACATGCCTTCAGTAAATACAGATAAGTAGTAAAATCAATAGGATCTCACAATGGGATTTATCAAAAAACAAAGATGAGGCTGAACTCTGAAATGTGATGTTGTAATTAAATGTCAAGTTGTGTCACGACACAAAGACAACAAGACCACTTTTCACTGTTTACTGGATCCTGTCATTTAAACAAACAGATTTGTGTCTCTCGCTCACGTCACATTTCCTCCTCTTCCTCCTTTTCTTTCTTTAGCCGACCGCGTGCGTTGAAATATTTACCGTTCTTCCTATCGTAAGTTTACAAATATCAAACACAGTGAACTGCATCTTTTGCTGGTGTAGTTCACATTGTGTTATTCCATCCTCCCTTGTCTGTAGACTTACTTATGCTTGTATCTTTCCTAATATTTATTTTCGTGGTAAAAGTTTATATAATCTACTGCAATGTATTCTTCACACGTTCAATTAAAATAATAATTTTCATCACTTTAGAATTTGACATATTTAATATTTGTGTGCTTAGTATTTTTAAAATAAGAACTCAGCTGGAAAGTACCAAGCTATAGATACGTGCCCATCTGTGCATTGTGTTGCGAGATGCATATAGAAATAATCAATGACTTAAACGAATGCACTTTGTGCATCTATTTTATTATTGCAATAGAATGGAGAGGATCTATCTAGACAGTATAATGCACGACACACTCCGCAATGCAGCATTTGAAAAGGAGCCTTGAGACACATGCTGAAGACATCATTTAAGTTAGAACCACCCTCATATACTCTGCATTACTTGGCAAAAAATGGCCCGCAATAAAGTCACTTAACGTTGACAACATAATAAACATAGGCAAATGAGTCTCATACGTAAATTCCAGACGGATGACTAAAATCTTGAAACATGAAAGTTCGCAAAGTGTTTGTTACTTACTAAAAATACTTATAATATGTAGTGTAAACCGTATATTTGTGTTTGTAGGTACAATGAAAGAAATGCGATTAAAGCTTAATAGAACTTAACAGTATTCTACACCTTTGTGCACACATGGATTTCTTTCATGGGCAATATTGAAATGAGGTGATCATGTACAATATTTTTATATAGGAACTTTTACCTACTTACCGTATTACTAATATAAGAGTTATAGATGAATTTTATTCTATTGGATGAAGTATTCTATTGGGAGCGGTTGTCGTTGACATTGACAAAGATGCATGTCTGAAGTCGTGACAGTGACACTTGAACATAATTTATTATAACAACAGCAAAGTAAATATCTAAGGAAGGATTACATTTGTACACGTTGCAGAAGTTTTATCGATATTAAAACGTGTAAATTGTTGTTGCTTATGCACTTCTGTATTTGATATGGAAAAAATGAACCCTGTCGTGTCATTAGAGTTACATCAAGGCGTTAAAGAGATTGAAAATCCATCTATTCAACGAAGAATGTCAACGTCACCTTGAAGACGGAAGGGAGATGGAGGAGAGCAGACGAACACAAGAAACATCTTTCAAATGATAAATACGATCAAGCGTATTTACCATTTATAAATAGCTCGTTTAATATATCCTGAGTTTTTATATCTTTATACTTATAACTAAGTACGTGTCGTAATTTTGTCACATAATATCTTTAGGTAGAATGAAAAGCCAAAATAACTGCATACCTACTTACAAGTCTTGTTCGGTATATTATTTTATAGAGATTATTGAGATTTACAATAATATATTATATACATAAAGTAGTGCAGTACATACTTTTTTACTATTTCTTGCAATATATGTACGTGATGCGCAATTTCAGTTCGCTTTAGACATTGTTATGCTGTTTGACAGACAACTCTAGTTTTTTCTTCCTAATAACATTACATTGTTAAGTAATGTAGAAAATTATCCCATTTTTTCTAGCGTCTAATTAATACATACCTCATCAATACCACAGTATACGTATTTATGTACTACAGATACAGTATATAATTTGTAAGCTTAAATCGTAGTACTTAGTATTACCATATTGCAAGTATACTTTTAAGGATTGCCAAATTTTTAATCCTGAAACTCAATACGTGTTGCAAATATCATAATAGACATGATTCCCCTAAATATGATTTTAGATTTTGTATACATACCCAGATAAATGTATTAGTGTACATACTGTGTACGCAACTACACACTAAACATATGGATTGTGTGATAAATACGCAAATAATAAGCTGATGATTCCATTATACATTTTCGCTCTCCACTATGATAAAAAGCCCATAATTTGCAATTGTGTTGTGGTACGTGCCTTAAAAGGTCTATCTACTTCATAATTCGTTATTACTAGTATATCCCGAATAGAGGTACTTCCTAATATTACAATTCGGCAGGGTAGCATTCAGTAAACAAAATACCCCTTTACATCCTCTTTACATCCAAAACAAAAGTTCATACGGAACCCTTAAAAATGAAGTCCCTTAATTTTTATGCACTCCTATTCATTCTCGTTCCTGTAACCTTTTATTCTCCTCTGAAGAACCATAAATAAGCGCAAATAAAAATCTGATCTAGGGGAAGAAACGTAAATAATCAAATGAATCCTCACATGCACCAACACCGACAATGCATAAAACGACTGAAAAAATAATATAGGATAACATATGAGTACTAAGGATACTCATGGACAATACTCAAATATAAAGAATACATAGCATGGAAGCATTTACATGCTACACCAATGTATAAATACTAATCTAGTATAGGTAAACCAAAGGAGAATATTGTAAGCACAACAGTGAGATGGATTCTGTTATGAATAGCACAACACTCTCAACAAATGCATTTCACCTCTTTGTTCAAAATGCATTTTGTGTGAAGGGGAGGTGATTTAGCTCTTTGGCTGGAGGGAGCAGAGATCGAGGAATGGACACTATTGTTGTGCAATATGCAACGCTATACAATACACACGTACACAGGAGGAGGAGATGAACAGAGAACCGATATGCAAGTACTTACATTTAAAAGATGTGAATGTGAGCGCACAAAGAGTTGACGCCCGTCCGACTTGATTCAATGACAATATTTAGCAATTTGCATGGAAAGTGTAAAATATGAGTGCTATTAATCCTATTATTAGTAAGAGCCTGCTGTGAAGTTATTGTGTGCTCTGCACTTACACTACACCACCGTGACTTATACTTACACTCACTCTCCCCAACAATATCCACAACAAACAGGGAAATTCTAGTGATGGTGCTTATGCATACTTACATATACTTACACATAAATGGTCTCACTATGATATGCAAAGCAGCTAAAAGGAGAAAATGAAATGACACTCACTCAGACAAACTCAACCACAAAATTGTTAACGATGAGGCACACTTTACTCACCACACACTTGGCTATAGTCATACTCTAAATCCATTATTGAATACAATTATTTATCTTTTCAGCTAGCTAGTTGAATAAAATTCACAAAAGATGCCATCGGAACTACACTACGAATCCAAACAACGAAGGATCATTTTAATGAAATATTAAAATGCAGTGCACATTTTGCATTTACGCACTATTCATAAGTACGTTTTGTAATCATAATCAGCCTCCTGTCAGTTTACTTAAGGTATGTATCGTTTCGGCTTCATTGGCAAAGTACTGCAATGCAATATTATGGAATAAAACAATTACAGTTAGCACTAAAAGTGTTAGACTCATTTAATCACGCTTTCTCTCCCATTTACTCACTCAGATTTTACAACGGGCTATTATTCATTTGCTAATCTATGTCAGAGCACATTCTATTTTAATGTCTCTTTGTGTGTCACATCACACCATTTCCTCATTAATTGTACTACAACCCTATCGTAACTGATCTTTGATCTAGTATCTACCGTATCAAATTCAATTAGTAGTTATTTGTGCACAGTACACTAAAACTTTCATTGCAAATAGGTACATACATTCACATGCAAATTCAGATAGACAAACAATATATACGATTAGCATAACAGTAGCTATAATATGATCTACCTTATTTAAGACGCTACCATATAAGTAATATCACTGTTCCATACCAAGAGAAGTGCTATATTGGCATTTAAATACGTATTATATTGCACATAGGGCATGAGAGAGCGGGATTAGGGATTTCAATAGAAAGCGGTTGATTTCCATAGAATAGCACTGGAAAATATGGAGTATTGTCCAGAGTCTTCGTCCTGTTAGAGATAATGATAAGATAAATGTAGAGGTCATGTTCAGGGACACGACATTGAGGTCTCTTCTAGCATTGACCAAAAGCGTTACAGTATTCCATCATAATACAAATTTACTTAAGAGTTTCCTGACAAGTAAAAGCGGTTTCCCAAGAGGCTCGAAGTACGACCTTAAGTAAGGGTCTGCTGTGACTTTCCTCACATCCCTCCATCTACACATTTATACGCTTTTTCAATTTGTTTCAAATGGCTACTATTATTTAGCAGTTTCAATTTACGTGTTACCATTGCCGATACCATGTCACTAATACTAATACATTGAATACTCATTGCAGTACAATGCACTATAAGATATAGTAACTGCTGCAAACAGAGTATAGTTAATATAAGTATCTGAAAGTAGGTATGCCCTGTTTCTCTCATTCTACAGCCATAAACTCTCAATAAATGTCGGTCAGTCGCAAAGGAAGGCTGCTGCTGCCTGACCCCTAATAGATCACTCTATTCATTCATTAATACACTGACAATTTACAAATCCACATCCGCACGGCACGACTACTTATTAGTGCTGCTGTAGTTTAACCCTCAGAGTCAGTCAGTAGCAAAGCAACATCCGCATCTCTTCCCTACAGTGCAGTCTGCAGACCATACTTAAACAGCAGTAAATAGATGAGCTTCACACACATTTAACTTCCCATCCAAAAACCAAAACATCCATTCAATTTACTATTGAGATAGAGAGACAGAGAGAATTTGCCATTATTGACTCTAGTGGCATCATATGCCAGACTAACCAAGCCATGTGCCCTGACAGGAGAAGTCCCATCAATCCATTTCCATTCTACCACTTTAATCTCTCCCCCTGCCATCACATAACTCACTATACTGTGTACTGTACTGATAGTTAGCAAAATACTATTTACTATTATACACAATCCGATGTGCATATACATAATGTACATAATATACGTATGTATAATTGTCTGGTTGTAGTTACGCAATGTGTAAGTCTATATTATAGACTTCCCAAAATCTACTCACTCAAAGTCATTTATCTGCACCGCAAATACAGATCATACAGTGGCAAGTAGTAAATGCTAAATTTAGGCTACAGACAGAGTGTTTTTATATTCAGTTACCGCACAGGATTGTCACTAGAATTTTGAATAATTTTGGTTAAATGAGGACCTGTATGAAGGATGTACTAGATCAATGTGTGAATATTATACTACAGATACAAGAATACAACGAAGGAAGACAACATGTTTTAAACATATAAGAATGTGTCCTATTTGTTTCCTATTTTATTTGATGGGATGTTGACTTGGACTTGTAATAAGTACATATGAATAATTGTAGATCGATTGATTATACCGGCATACTTGAAATGAGAAGTTAAGGTGAGAAGAATATTATGTAGGGCAGTTGGCTCTTCTAGATCATCAACTGCTTATGTATAAATCGTATTCTGGAGTTATGGTCTTAATAAGTAATGCTGTTCCGAAAGAAATTAAGGTGGGTGGTAATGGTAAAGAGTGCATGTGTGAGCACATTACTGGACATGAATGGAAATCATCAATATGTACTAATAAAGTGCGTCGGTCGCTTTCATCTCCAGCTTTACCTACACTTGTGCTCTATATGCAAATAAATGGGCGTATGCATGGTGTGACTTAAATTAAAGTAAATAACTTGCATAATGGAGCAAGTCTCCAGCCTAAAATACTATTACACTATTGTAGTATCAAGACAAAAAAGTGATAAGAAAAAAGAACTCTGCTTTGTACTTATAGACGACAACTAGTTTTAATTAGCTCGGCAAACACTATTCCAATACAATGCATAGTAGGTTCTGTTTCATTTTCTTAGTACTACTATTACAGTAATACATGGATACCCTTTATTACTACAGTCAATATTAATAACTTTTATCATTTTCTTTGAAGTGCAAAATGAAAATAAAAATCCATTTTTTCAAGTTTTAAGAATTTGCTTAGCTGGTTTAGCGTAATTGTACGTCGCAGCGAGGTAACTGCCAAAACAAACAGAAAATACAATCGCGGAGCAAATAATATCTCAACTCACTTTCAATAGAGTCAGAATGTATGTTTATTACGCAGTAAAACATAATTTTTCTTCTTTTAAAAATAAAACGCTTTTTACAAACACAGATTTGTGTAAGTAAACCCCATAATTTATGATTTTATTTGCCAGATGAGCTATCAGATTTCACGAGCTCAAAATATAGAATTTCTGTAGAGACAGACAGTAGAAGAGCTAACTAAGATGGTTTTGATGTTTGTCTTTTAGTTATAGTTGATGGCTAAAGTAAAATAGAAGGCGGACACGTAAATAAAACTGTAATAGAACACAAAACACATAACACGTAGATAACATACCTACACTACACTACACATAAGCTAAACACACCCGAGAAGAGAGTCGAGTCAAGTCAGCAATAATTTCATCGCATGTCCTGACAAGCACGAAGAGCCAAAAACCCCGAGAGCATCAAACACGTTCCTTTTCATTGCGTTTCCTCATTCCAATCTTTTCCTTGTATTCTTTGGGATCTGATCTCTACTTATCTCTTCTTCTTCTAAGCATCTACTTACATACTTATTTCATTTCCCTTCCCATTTTTTGAGGGAAAAATCCAATCCGCGATTATATGGAATCAAATCAAACATTTATTACGTATTACGTAGTTGTGTCAAAATTGTGTGCGAATACATATATATATATAAATTGTATGTAAAGCAAGAAGGTATAGGAATATTTATTATGGCTGGTGAAGGAAGTGAGTTGAGTGCCTGGAGTTCTAATCAAAAGGAAAATAAACAAATTGATGCGAGACGACGAGGAGACGACTTTACATTTGTTGTCAATCGAATCCAGCCATTTGATCTCATTTCAGTTCAGATGTCAATGCACGCTGCGTTGTTTTACTTTAACTAGTATATCCCTACATTGCACCATAATATGCATACGATTACGTATATACTACTATAATTTACATAGTATCTCTTGAATTTCTAATTCTAAATTAAACGCAACATTAGAGAATTATAGTGCAGTAGTAGTACATGTACATAATATGTCTAATGGAAACACTGATGTAATAGGGAGAAGTGTTAAGACCAAGATTTTGGCTGCCTTACAAATGCAGTGCAATTAAATTGATACAGTCGAGTCTCCAAAACAAAAACAGCTCTTAAATTGAAAATCTTCTTAAAAGCCGACCAAAGGAAATCTGATCATAATGCACTCAGCAGCCACTCCCTTCGTGTTACTAGTCTCACTCACACTACACTCACTCCGCAACATAGAGATAGGGAGATCCCACAACGCAACAAACTAAATTATGACTCCCATCTGCAACTAAATTAAAGGAAAGTAGTATTTACCGAAAGATTTAACTACATCTAACCACATAGGAAATGCTATAGAATCTATTATGCATGTATATATTCTGTTAGCAGGAAATATCTGTACAAACTGATACATATCTTATCTGTTTTTATTGGTTCAACTTCAACTCTTCGACTTATTCCATTAGGTATTATCGCATGCGTGCGTGTGAATCTACAGCTTTGTTCATTTAATTAATACTTGCTAATGTGCCTTAAAGGTACAAGTTACCTTCGTTTCCTTACAAGGTTCTATTGGCTCGCCAAAATTAGGTGCAACCAAATGCTGTCTTAAAAAGTTCAACAAAAATATTTGAGAAATATAAAGTTAAGCAAGGTACACATTATGAAGGCATAAAAAGAATATTCTTTAAGGGGGCCATTTTTTCTTTGAGATAGGAAGTAATACTAATGTAAGCTCTTTATGTAGAATAATATTACAAAATTGTAATACATATACTTTGTTATTCATCCCATTTACTTATACAAATTACTTTGCTCAGTTATTACTAAACCAGATGGGATTATTTTACAATCCTCATACTTGTAAGTATCATATTGACTTTTATCGACTGATTCATACAATAAGAATACAAACGTATAGACTGGCTTATAAGTATTAGTAACAATAAAGTGTAACTAAATGAGTGGAGTCGGTTGGCATAAAGAAATCCGCACACATATGTAGCCGTTAGACACACACGCACGCACTCACACGCACAAAGTGATGGGAAGCAGCTCACTAAGGATATTTATTACTTGTCCTCCTGGAGATTCTAAATCACCGACCAGTTTTCCCGATCAGCTTCCTTCGTTCTCTGACTCTGACTCAAGAACAAAATTCTAACAGAGCTCGGCTAAAAGTTTCGTCACATTAACCATATAAAATATCATTTAGTATTGTATCATATTAGTACTAATACATGTTACTATAACATAATTGTATAAGCATAGGCAAGGAGAAGCACTCAATGCTTTTTACAACTTTTGGAGCAGAATCAACTAACAAATTCGCTCCGGGTGGTAATTTAAAAAGATTATCTTACTAGGAAGAGTTTGGTGCAGTAGTGTAATGTCAGTGTAACTGAACTCGAATCAATTCTGACATAAAAACCCAACACAAGAGAATTGTGTAGATTGTAGATCATAAATATCAGTTTGCTGCGTAAATAGCAACAGAAAATGAAAGTTCACTGACAATCTTATCTTACCATCCATCTAAATTCTAAAGTACAGAACACACATGCAAAATGCAATGCATCTCTACCTTATACCTCTACCACTTATATATATTACACATAAATCGCAATGGAAATTGAGTTAACGTTTAAATAGTTTTTATTTCCATTTGTTTTCGGCTCACTATCTATCTATTTCTAAATACATACAGATACACTACACATGAACGAATTTGGTACGCAAAAAAATGTGAAGGCAACGCCCGGGTTATGGAACTTTTGGTTACACTGGGTTATTTTCGAATCAAATTATAAGAAATGATTAAATTAACTAGCCCTGATCAATGGGCTCCTGTTTTTAGAGTTCAACTCACAGCTAATGCAGTTCTCACTCCATCAGACAGAGACGTAACAAAACAAAGCAATTTAGACTAACAATATAAGAACATTTATTATTCTCTGTAGTGCAGTATACTTATTAGTGTAGTAACTAAAGTATATATTGCTTTGGCTTCTATCACTTTCTGTCTGATTTAATATTTAACAGAGCCACCGAATTGAAAGAAGCTCAATTGAAACGAAAGTGAAATGAATTCACAGAGAAACAGTAAATATTAATTAAGAGATACAAAGGAAACCATACAAAGAAATCCAAACAGAAATACTGGAGTATATAAAGTACGCAAAAGAGGAGCATCAGCCTGATGCTCACTATTATATAAGTTAATTAAATAGTAAAAGAATGAAAGTGATTTTGTTTTTTAAAGACAGGGACATGCGCAAGAAATAAGAAATTCAGCTCCTTCGCATTCGTAATCAAAATCAAATGAATCTAGTTAACTTTAATGTAAAATGTAGTTAAAGAAGAATATAATATTCTGGTGTCCTCAGTTGACTCCTGCTTTTAGAGGCAGACACGAATAATAGCTACTAAGACTCAACGTCCACATCTAATTACTACAATTAGCAATTTCTATGAATCATAAGGTCTACAATAAATCTCATTACATAAGTAATACCATAAAGCATAAATAGTAGTAATAATGGATTGAGATTCGTACAAATCTCGCTGCTTACTTGTAAATTGGGCGAAGATTGTCGAAACGTCTTCATCTGACATTCAATTTTCTTAAGTCCTTGCTGTGCTTTCTCAAAGTCATTCATGTCACGAGGATTTTGGGACACCTCGTATTTTTTCCACAGCATTTCCACATCTGCAGCTGCTTTGTCACGCATTGCCTGCAGCGTACGTAATTTGCTTCCCTGCATCTGAAGCTGGACATCTTGCTGCAATTCAAATATCAAAATCATCATCACTCAAATTGCCAAACAAATAATTTCCGACCAAATCAAGAAACATCCTTTACATATATATGGCTATGCAAAAAATCCATTTTAGCCATCATATGTATTATGCAATCTATTAACTACTTATGTAAAATTGCAATTACCAATCTTAAATGTTCAGGTGAGTTGAGTACATATCAGCATAAACAAATGTATGTGATTCTCAGGTAAGTAAATGAATAATATGCTAATTAGGTCTACCTATCTTTATAGTATATGCACTCCACGATGTAAAGTTTGTTTAGCCGATATTATGCGGGTTAAAGTATTCTAGTCCAGTCTAAGTTCAATTATGCAAGTAAAGTATACTTAAGTATAGAGTAGTTAATTTATATAGCAATGGTACAAAATACATTGCATCTCTACCCATCACGTTTCTACCTTCCCTTTCCTAGCCTTTCATAGTAGTATTGTAAATGACTGCAAAATACAAAAAGCCTTTAAAAGAAATTCAACCCGAACCAAAAAACCAATGAAGCTTATAGTAGTTAACTCCAAACTCTGCTTACAGTTTACACTCTCCAAGTCCCTAGTAATATTCCATTGTAGTTGCTGCATAATGCATTATGGTAATGCAACCAAAGAAGGTAAGAACACCGCTGTATTAGTAATCAGACAGGAAAAACATGATCAATACATTAAACCCTTCCAATCCTAATGTTTCTCACACAAATGCAAGTCTTGATATTTAGTGCACGTATATGCAGAGCCTCTGCATCTACAGTATAGTAAAGCTAAACAACAATGGCTCTTTGTGAATTGAACGTTTCTTCCTTCCGTCACGAAATTGTGTAGGTATTAAAAAGGCACTGCAGCTACATATGTTGTAGGCTGTAGGCTAATAGGAAGGAGTACTACAAATTATGTAGCTTTAAGGGCCATGTGGAACTTTTTGAAATAAAAATGAGAGAAGTTAACCAAAATGCAATGTATACAATAAGTAATTTGCAGGAATCTGTGTATTTTTGGCAGCTATTCAAATACATTTAAACAAAATACCTCAATCATTTAGCAACTTTAGTGTGAAACAGTTTTCTAGGGACTTTATCACGTGTGGGTGACTTGATCCCCAAGCCTAATAGACATTCACAGTTTATGACACAATCATGTAAACGAAGTACAAAAGGTATACGTATGTATAATTCCCAATCTCAAGCTTTTTTGCTTAGCCTTTCTATTGTACCTAAATAAGTACACAGTCAGGTACTACCGAGCGAGACTAAATATTTTTCTCAGCTAAAAATTAAATTCACTCACACTTAGCAACTCCAGTCAAGGCAAGTCAAGAAGATGAGAAGAGGAGACAGAGGCATTGCATTACAATGCAAACAATTCCAAAACTAAGAAGGTACTTAAGTTGCCTGCTCTCAAACTTAAATAACCACAACAATAGAGAACAAAAGGTGTGCATTTAACTAAATAACGTAACCTCCATAACATTACATCACAACCATTATCACTTGAGTCAAATATTCAGATTTTCATTTCGCTTGAGCCTCGTGCATTTCTTGTGTCTTTGAAATTCCTCCGCGTCTCTGTCTCTCTTTGCGACTCTTTATTGTCCTTCTCTTTGACTTAACGTCCAGGATTAGCAATAACACGAGAACAACAAGACTCATTCATCAAACGACATACCTAAGGCGTATTATAGGTACAGAAGTAATGCAAGCAATGCAATGCAACTGCCAAATAAGTGACAGTAAAATGTTTAATACTGATGATAACTTTGCTTTTGAATATTACACACTTAGCATTTGCATTTTGATATCTACTATTTTGTAAAGCTGTTTGTATGCTTTTGTAAATATGTAACTATGAAATAGAGAGGTAGGGAATAGTAGTAATAAGCAGTTATACGTAACTCTTAATTTATTTGTCTCCTAAATACGTTCGGTATGTTAAAGATACGTAAATCAAGGCATGTCATTATAATATGTACTCTCACTCTACTCTATGAATGAAAATCATTAAACCAAAGATAAATACACATACCTAGTTACATTATTGCATACCTAAAGAATAAATAGGTGTGTAAAAAGTAAGTTTGTAAGGGACACAATACAATGCATACATGTAATGCACCAGAGCAAATTCTTCTTTTCGGTCTTGATGATTATGCAAAACAATGGGTCCTTTATTCTAACATCTAACAGTAGACTACTACACTCTCAACAACTCAACTCAAGCCAAGATATTTTCAAAGTCATTCCATTAAGGTAAACTTGGCTACAAATGTGTACACACCTAACTATGTACATATTACTAACTACCATTACGTGTAACATGTTTCCACTAATGAAGGGATTTCAGATTACATACAGGCGTACACAACAATCTCATTTCTTGTAACCCCTTTGCTAAACAAAACAAACAGTCTGACCTAATAAGTGCTCTTCATCTTTGTTTTTCTTCGAATATTTTCACATCACGGTTGTGAAAAAACTTGCTTGAAAATAATTTATTCCAATGCAGAGTATGTCCAAACAAATTAGAGTTCCAATAAAATCAATAACATTACAATATAATGTTTGCAAAATGAATGAATGGAAAGGTACTGAAGATCTGGAGATACCAAGCAAGCTAAAAAACGCATTACGCACATGAATTACACACAATACTTACTTAAACAGTCACTAAGTTGACCTACATTTTACGATTTTACGTATTTTATTCTGCCTATTTACATCACAAATTGTAGATAAATAGTAATTAGGTAATTGTGATTCACAATTACCTAATTACTATTTATCTCGTTTGGATTGGTTTTATTTTATATCAATATATAGATCGATTAATAATCAATTCTTCGCTCATCATTGCATTGATAGCGACATGTGTTTAATATTTTAGGCATTGGACTCAGCAGATCTGAATTGCTAACAAGATAACAATTTAATAAAGTACCTATTAAATTAAATTGTACTGTAAACTTAATCGAATACTGCTTTTTAATTTTTTTCTGTAACTTAATTCACCATTTCATGAATATGCATTTTGGTTGTTCACGTGGGATTTCTGTCATCTTCTTGCTGTATGTATGTGGATCATTTTTGTGCCGCTCCTTTTTATGCATGTCAAGTCAAGTTAAACTCGTGGCAAATCGTTTTATCTCCACATGTGGTATCAGTGGATGATATGAAAGAAGATGAAGATATCATTCAACTCTAGTAATTCTCAAAAACAACCTAAGCTGCAGTAAGTTCCTTCAAAAGTCAGTAAAATCTTCTCTCATTAGTAATTTTCCAGCTAACTAGCTAATTTACATTTATGTAAGTACTGCATTGTTCAAATAATGAAAAGTAAAGATACAAAGGCAAGCAAAGTAACAATAATGAACTTTGACTCCACAGTAACGTGTAACCAAAAGTCACGATCAGATTTGACACAAAAACACAAAGTAATAAGTAATGTCCATGTATGCACAGTGATTTTAACATCTCTACTTACACTTTATGAAGAGATACAATTGAAATAAGCCGCTAACTACACCAGACTGATTTTTACATATGAAAAGATATTCACATAAAAATTATTACATCTGTAATCAGTTATTGTTCATTTAATTTCCACGAATGTCTACTGGAGTGATGGTACTCTTTTGTAAATTATGTTAATAATTCATTCTTAGAAATTAAGTTAGGTATGTTATTGAGTTTACGCACTTTCCATTGACCATGTAGTATGTATAAGTAGGTTTGTATTCATATTGTTGCCAGTCAAGGTATAAAGGTAAGCTATTAATCGTTTCGTAAGTAAAAGGGGACACGATAAGCAGAAAGTTGCCAACAGGATAGCAGCGTGAGCGTTTCTGCTATTCTGCTGCGTCCCAATTCTTCATCGAAATCCGTAAGCATTGAGTTCTTTGAAGTCTGCTTCGAAGTCTAGGCACAATTACTAACTAAAGGACGAAATACGAAGTGCAATGCAAGGGAGTCAGTTGAGTCTTGACTTGAGTCTGAGTCAGTGAGTCTGGTTCTGGTCTGGTTTGGTCTGTTCCGTGTCTGTCTGCTCATTTATTCTTTAAGCCGCGAATCACTGACCAAATATTTCACTGTCAGTTTCTTTCACATCCCCATGTAGTAAAAACAAGTAGGAGTGACGGGAAACCATTTGTAGTTTGCTTACCACATCACATACAGATGAATACATATAGATTAACAACTTTCTTTAGGCCAAATCTAGCTAATATCTGTATACTGGCACATATTGTGGGCGCTATTAATTAATTGTATGTAAGCAGACTCTGAAATTGTATAACATAACATACGAAACTATTTAGCACAAAGTAAATTCGTCTGGCTTTGGTTTTCCTACATCTTTATACATCTTTGTAAGTTATATAATGCGTTGTAAGTCATGTAAACACAAAATGTCGAGTTAGCAAAGTGTTTATACTAATAGTACAGCAAGCAGGATGGATATGTATATTGTATATCATTTGGGGGGAAGATTGGACAAGAACTGACTTTATGAAACATTGTTTTTGAAGAAAAGCCTGCTTTTAACAGCAATAACATCCTATTAGGGTTACCCTATAGTGACCAACACCTATTATAATCGCTTATTTGACCACTTTTGGACTTTTGCACAAAAGGAAAACTTTTCAAAGTTCAATTTATACTTAACTCTGACTGACTGGAGTTTAATTTGTATGCCCACCCAGCCCTGCTAAGTAAGTTATAAGTACTAGTAATAATTATTTTAATAGCTGATATAAATGGTTAATAACCCCGAAATCATTTTTTGCGATTACCTAAAAATGCTGGACCTTTGTCTTAATATTGCAGCCATTATCGCCTAATATGCTCTGTTCCTAGAAGAAGCTGTTAAAGCGTGTGATAATGGCAAAAAGTACATGTATTGATAGATTTCTATGTGTTATCTATAAAAAAGGACCAAGCATAGTTCCCTGTATTCGTTATATACAGCCCGAGCCACTGAGCTTTCTATCTGCATCCTTAGTTAATCTATCAGTGCTACATATGTAATTTTGTCTATATCTTAGTACTCAGAAGTGCAGGGAAATCCTAGAAAAAGATTTCGCTGAACTGTCGAGTAGCTTGCTGGCGCCTTGCCTTCTTTTCTTCCACTCATCCATCTTAATCCCTTCCTATTCCAAACATCATTCACACACAATTCTCATCTACAGAGATCCATTACCCATACTAAGCACAACTCATACAATTTTCCTAGCTACAGTACACCGCTTTAATTTAGGAAGCAAGGGCTCTAATAGGTCCCTATACTACACTAATGCTACTGGGTATGCAAATACAACTATCGTAGTATAATCGACCTGTTCCTCTTCCAAACTCCATTCCATCCAATCCACCCAAGAAAATTGGCCAAGAATATTGTCGCCATGCCATGTCTTTTCTATGATTCAGCGACGACATCGCCAAACTATTTTCTCTTTACAGATATCTACTTTATATCTACTAATGTGCATCCATGTACCTTTAATTTGTGATTTACCATATATCTATCTAACAACGCCACAAGTGCATACATACATATATATATACACTACAGAAGGGTAAGGTAAAGATAAAACGTTCATATTTCTATATGAAAAATCCATGGGAGGAAAATATCGAATTAATCACAATATGAATGATCTACACGAGCCAAAGTAAACGCAAGTAAATGCAACAGCTTTGTAAAACATTAGGTAGTTAGTTATCAGACTGAATTGAGCAAGCCTTATGTAGTGTACTAGCACTAGCCTAGTGTATGGCATAATAGCATATGCAGTAAAAGTGTGGGTAATGGGGAAATGGAATAAAAAACTTGTAAAATATGTTTCTCATTCGTTCCGCTATTATATGGCCAATCAAGAGAAGACGGAAGGAGAGAATGAATGCGTTTTGTTTGCTGTCTTACATTATAAATCCTCGAACACACTAACCTCATAGCCCAAAGAAATAAAATGAAGTTGTCTGCCTGCCTTCTCTCTCGCTTAGTCTCTCTAACAATAAGTTATGTAGTATACGCTTGCTTTATTTCGTTGTTTCTTTTTAAATTTTTAATTAAATGAGAAATTCGTTCCTTTTACGCTTTTATAAAAGAGGGTGGATGATTATAATGATGCGTAGAGGAGAGTGAAGTGAGAGATCAATAGCTTCATCCAAAAGTTTAATAGAAATATGTATGAAAGATTTTGGGATGGAAACCTTGAACTTTATCTTACAGTTCAGTTTATCGTGGTACACACTATACATTTCGTATATGCATAATAACAAGTAGTAAACACACGCATTGACGTAATATTAATAATAAAGACTACAATATACTATGAGCATCTGATATCATGCCTCTTAGGGGTCGGATAAGGATTGGCATGTCCATATGGGTCTCACAATTTGATATATTTGTATTTTGAGGCTACTACTACCAGCCAGTTTTGAATATTCGAAAATAATTTACGCACACTATCTAGGTACGTTGAATAACATTTAATCTATTAATCAATTATAATCGAGGAAAGTTTTGATAATTTTTCTGGCTAAAAATATTAATTGCATATCCACCTCCTGACATAATATGTCAAAGTCAACTGAGAAGAAAGCATAAACATAATGACTTTGTCTCTCAATTGCTTAACTTGCTTACATAAATGGTTCTGTTCGCTTTGACTAGTTTCTTTGCTTTTTGTAGGTTATCTGTCTATATGTTAAGTAGAAGGATTAGAAAATTTGAATAAAAGATGTCTTACGTTAACTGGAAGAGGGGCAGTGACACGTTCATTAGGAGTTTGCATATGATGCGGCCGAGCACCATTTCCACTGATAAGGCCCACCCCAGGCATACTTATCATATCTTGCGGCTTCACCGTCAAAGTTACGTATGGGCCAGCAGCTGAAATATAAAAAAGGTTCATTAGTTTTGCTTCTTATGTATAAATCTCCAAGATGCGTTTTCCGACATCTTCTACACAAATTAATTCTTATATTTACTTCCAGTCCAGCATATCTCAGGACGTTTTTGTTTTCCACGATTACATTTACTGCAAGATACATACATATTATGCAATATATTATGGTGCTCTGTCCTACAACGCACTATCATAATAATGCTTGACTTTGACTAAATCTTCTCATTTTTCCTGACAAGTCAGTCAGGCTTGTTTACCTACCCACTTGCAATGAATCACACATTCAAAGTCCATCTTCAAAGGAAATTAATGTTTTTAGTTTTTTTTTTTTTTTTTTTTATTAGTGTTTTTCACCGTGGTTAAAATACTAACAAGTGTACGTACTAGACAAATCGTCAGTCTACGTCCGCCTTGCCTTATCTAAAATTTAATTACTACAGATAGTACACCGTATTCCTAATATGTACAGTTAATCCTATATCTTTGTACATTTATCTCTGTACCTTAGGTAGTGCACATATAAAATACTGATTTTGTCATCTTTAGAGTTTGTGATTGCCTGAAAATGATTAAGAACATATTTACTTTTGTTTGTAGACATTTGTGTCATTTTTTAATTTTACTTTTCTGTGTAGCAGAGACGTCTGCGTTTGTAAAGGAAGTAAATAAGTTGAAGCCCGGCCGGCGCCGAGTGAACATTAAACACCATCCTTTCTTACATACAAGTTTACAACTTGTACCCTATAACCTCAACTACTATTTATTTAGCTATTAATGCATTTAGTAGCAAACGAGACCACAAAGCAATAGGGAACCAAAAGTAAGGTAGTTAGTAGTTATACAAACACGCATGCAAACACCATATGAGAGATTGCATTGGATCGAGGAAATTAAATCAGGTTGACACGGAACAGTATGGTTTACCCTCTACCCACCCGCAGTTGAATTGGATTAAGAGTGAAGGAACTTGCAATTAGTTGCCAACTTTTTCCATGCCAGCAGCTATACACGTCTATAATCTAGATTCATACACATAAATACTACGCACAAGGCAATTTCCATACGAAACTTTATGGAAAGTTTACCATGCTGAAAGTATACACTTTAATTTAAACAAGTCAAAGAGAGTTTTTGTGATAAACTGCCCTAGAAAGTTATTTTAACACACACATTTACTAATGCTAAATCGGATCAATGTACAAACTACGTGTATAACGAAATATTAATTGGATAGGTCAGCTTTGACTTTTCACTGAGCTCTTTTATTTAGTTTGGAGAAATTCCGGCTATACATTTAAGAACACAAATAGATTTTTCTCCGATATAAATATTTATACTTTACATGCATAGCACCTAGCGAGTGTAGCATAGGTAGATGGTGATTGATCACATAATTCACTAACCAGGTAGGTAATTACTTGCTTTCGTTAGAGACCTACATTTCAGTATAAAAATATATGCTATACTAGTGTATTATATAGCGCCAGTATTTTGACAGCTGCATTTCTCCAAATGTTTTTGGTAGATAAAAGTTAAGAACTAAATGTTTCAGGCACTACAAAGTATAATACTAAATGCTAGGTTGGATGTGAGTTCAGTCACATTTGCCAACTGTTTGATATTTCTACGAAATCCTAGTTCAACTTATACTTTGATTGTCCATTTTGCACAGTACACAGAGAGCAAATATAGCCACGCTTACACACTAAACATAAGGATAGCATAAGTTTTGCGATTTCCGAATTTACTACACGACGACCGTTACTGCACAACAATGTCCCTTCCTTTTCCTCTAATGACGCGCTAAATGGGAAAGAAATACGTTGCTGAGAGGAGAAAGTTACTTTCTCTCTGGCAGCACAACAAAGCATTTACTTTAAGTAAAGTAAAATTTGTTGGCCAATAGAACACCACAAAAAGTACAACATAGCTAAAAGTAAGTTCGTAAAAACTCTTCACATTCTCCCTTTGTATCTGCATTAGTAGCATTTAGAGTTAAAAACATTTAATCTACCAATAAGAATTTTTTATTAGAAAATGTGTTCAAATGACATGGAATGTGATATTTAGTATTATTGGTATTGTCATGTATCTGTACGTAGTACTATTCCAATACATTTAAGTACAACTAAATTAATATAATATATTAATAGAACAGCACCTTAAAAATCTGCATTTCCTGTAATATAATAATACTAGTTCCTAAGGCCTAACCTATGTTATGTTATATATAATACATATATACTACAGGTTCCCGTATTTACCTTGACTGCATAGTAAAATAAAGGTATCATTGGATCCAATCTTTACGAAGTCAAGTCGACTGCTCTGAATTGTGCACATTGCACTGCACGTAAAGAGCAAAGTTCGTTCATTCCTTCGCTCCTACAACAGCAATGTTAGTAAATAAAAGGGTGAACACCTACATGCATATAGGGGCAATCAATCGGCAGCGATTAAGTTGTGTAGTAACACTAGTTTTTCATTCACTACGTCATTTATGGTTTTATTGAGAGTAGTTCGTTCAGTCAGCTTTTTGATAAACGAGCCAGAATTACAAGAGAGAATTGTTCCTTGCAGTTCAACGGTCTCAAATCTTAAGTCCATGGGAAATGACCATGCCGACAGAGACTACTAAAGAAGTATTAGTCCAAAATTTTGTAGCTAACGCTTAGAGAATGAGGGAAGCAGTTTTGTGTATAAGGCATTAGTGAAAAAATGCAGAATGTAGCTATCATAACAAGAAAAGGTAAGTTAAGATTAGGAGGAAATGGTAGCAATATAAAATTGAAATTCTGTCCTTTCAACAGTATGCCACTTGTCCACCTTTACGTCCGTTTAATTGCTCCAATAAAAACGGGACTATCAAGGTCAAAATAACAATTAGTGTAAAATGTACTTCTTCGAGACGAAAGGTCAATAAATAATATTTATTATTCGTGTATTAAACCCAAAAGCATGAAGTGTGTCTGTGACACAGAGAAGGACACTTTTTCATTGTTACTAAATTAATAAGGTCTCAATTTCAATGTCTCTAGACTCTATTGACCATTAATATTTATGTAAGTAAGGAATACTACACAGTATTCGTAATTTTGCTTGTGGTCATATGAATTCATTGGTAAGGTAAGTAAAAAATGAATCATTGTTCAGTAAGAGTAACTAAAACTTAGCGCAAAAATTCATGGGTGGATATGGATGGAAATAACCAGGATATAAAGCGGAAGGCTGGGGCTGGAGTGGACTGACAAAGCTGAAAATGAGATGCCTAAGTAACGTTTTACAAGAAGACGATGAGAAATGATCTTCCATCTGAGAGCTATAGTACCAAAATATTATTCAATAAGAATATTGTATTGGTGCAAGTACTTATATAGGTGCATAAATAAAATTCAGGTTGAACCGTATATGTATCTGAATTCCTTTCTGGATATAAATATTATTTCATACAGAAAAAGATTCAACAAGCTTTCAATGTATTTATTCATTGGAAATATAGATTCGCTTTTAATGTGCATGAATAAGGTTGGCTATTGTTTTGACTGAGCGTGAAAACAGCATGAGGATACCGACAGAGAACAAGAAAATCAGAATTGAAACAAAGTATGCAATGTAATACAATCTGACTGAATACATGTTGAGTCAGTGTGACTGTGATTATGATGAATGAAAGATGGAGGTATATACTTACATTGGGAATGTATAAAGATTTAAGATTTATTTATAATACAAAACTGATACATTACAATGCAATATTTCTTCTGCAAAGTTAAAGGTGAGACCAAGAATGGAAAATGTATAGGTATGTACAATTATTTATCTTAGAAAAAATAGATATCATATTACCACTTGCCATTACTAACAAAAAACAGCGATTTTTAGCAAGCATCATGTCGGTACCCAAAATATCTATATAATAAATACTAAATATAAAGTTTAGTTTAATTTTTTCATAGCGAAGACCATGGCCATGTTATGTAAACAGTCTGCGTTATAGTTTGAACTAATCTATCTTAAACATAAAGAACTGATTCTTTATACTTTTGGCATGACAAGCATGATTCAAAATAGTTGATTTCAGCTTCAAACTGTGAGCTGCTCCGAGTTAGTGAGTGAGTGATATAGATTTTACAGACTAGCTAAGTGCAAACGCATGCATAATGAAATGATATCGTTTGATATTTTATATTTTCATGTCCCAACTCTCAGTTACATAAAATTCTCCTCTCGATTCTTAGACTACATTTTAAGGAGTTAATGCATGGAAGAAACTAAATTCAAAAAGTAGTGGCTCCGCTGTGTGGAAATACAATACCAAAATCACGTCGTCAACGCAGTCATTTAATGTAATACCAATATGTCATCTTCATCACAAAAAAAATTGTAAAATCGTATTATATTATATAAGTGTTTATCAAGTGCATTAATTCCTAGCTTTCAACTTTCTAAAGATGAGTCATTGTCGCAGTCAAAATTTTTATATGAGATATTTGAAATAACTAAATAAAACACTCCTACTTGAAGCTTGATAAATAAATCCTTAATTCAACGACTGTATAGCAGCCTGTGTCTACAAACAAGAAAGTATATAGTAGATGAGAACAAAAAAAGAAATTTTGGTGCTGTAAATCAGTGCATTGTAATTATATTATGTTATTTTATATGCATTGAGAAAATTGCTAAAATCATACATTCTTGGCTTCTAATGGAATGTAAGTAAATAAGAAATCACAGAGAATACTCTGAAGCGTAAATTTACGTACTGAATTTCTCAATGCTCTGTAATGCATAGAAATGCATAAGAGTGGGAGGACACCGAACTGTTATTCATTTCATTTGATTTTTTCGCCTTGGCAAGTATTAAGTAAGTTTAGTTAGTGTTTCGTTGGAGAGTCTGAACTGAGCCATTGGCCTGAGGTATAATTTTTTACATTTCGTCTGTCTGCTCATCCAATGCTAATATGTATTCCATTCCATCCATGCAATACATACTTAAATTATAATAGAGTAATACCTATGTATAGTACACCGATAGAATTTAATAAGTATTCAGCGTACGTACGGATAAGTAGGTTGTATTGTGTAACTAAAGCTGCGTAGAATTGAATACTTAGGTTAGTTTTTACGGTTTTTAGGACCTAACTGCTATTCCACTCCAGCTAGCTAAACTCCTAAACCTGAAAACACAGAAGGTATATACATAATACATGTACTTCGATGTTTTACACGTTTAGGATAATTTATAAATACCTGAAGCTTTCGGGCTTTCGAAATGTTTCTAACAAATTCTCTCTAATCGAATCACATTTAAAATAAGAAACAGATTGAAAGAAACACTGAAAACTCTAAACATTCATTACAAGTTTTCTCAGTGCTTTTCTTCCAATTGTAGGAAATTCAATACAAAAATCGAAGTGCCAGTGCCGAAGATGTGATGGGACATTTTTCTAAGGTCCGCAAATGTAAAACATGGTTTATATAGTGTTCAACTTTATACATTAGTATGCAGTTGCACCTACTACTACTTAAGCGCAATGTTTTAGAGCACTATCCTATCTGTGAACATTAATACATGACTTGAGTGAGCACACAAGAGAATGTGAAAGAGAAAAACAGAAAAGCAGAATGCATGTTATATCAATAAAAAATGTAGTTACACACTTGCATTACAGGCACAGGTATTATACTTATATGATCTATTATTATTATCGTATAAAATTCCTTCACGGCCATACAGGCACTATGATGTGAGGGCAGCAGCAGGAGATCTCTATACCTTTAGGATATTACTATTCATTCAGAATTTCATGCATAATACTTGATTTGGCTACTACACCTATATATACAAACACATTATTCATATAAAAATAATAATGTCGGGAATGCCAGATTTTAATAACATTACTTATATATAGTAGTATTATCTCCGAAAGATTGAATTCAAGAGGCGAGTGCAGGCAGGTATAAGTAAACATAAAAATATATTCTCCATAACCTATTTGTGTTAGGTATGTTTTTATTTTCATGCGTAAAATACATACTAATGTTCTCATTCCCTTACGTATCCGTTCTGTATGAAGCCTTATAGCCATAATACCCTTCTACGATTCCCAGTGGATAGATTTACAATATACACAATACATTATACACAACACCTTACTTTCTTTACTGCATTCATTGCACAACATTTTATCATACATCCATAATATTATCATCTCCTGTTGCATTTCCTTATATTTTTTTTGCTAGATTAATGTAATGTATATTATTTCCTACCTAAATCTAGATTTTACATAAACAGTACATCATACAAGCTTTCACACTCTCTACTAATACTCAATCTTGCTAAAAAATTTATACTCAAATAATATTATACATGTCATCAGAAAAGCGACAATTGTAGTAGCTGTCTGCAGAACTACATACCTTCCGTTACGCATATATGTCATTTTAGACTCCACCAATTTCATTAAGCCTATTCCACATAAACTGCTCCATATTCTAACAATTCACAATAAATGTTAAATTAGCAGAATTGTAATTTAGAAACGCAGTTCAAAATGGGGTAGACAGCCAGGGGTTAATTGATTGTTCTGCTAACAATGGAAAGCATAATGAAGGAATGCAAAAAGCAATAATACTTCAAAACTGACTTAAACCCAATAATAGAACCATTAATGTGTTTACTGCAGGAACATAACATAGCAAACTAAACTAAAGTTAAAATACAAAGACTAATCGATTTATTGAGCATATTCACATGAACTCAACTCTAGCTGATCTAAGTAGGTTTGTTCTGTACGTTCATAATAAAACTAAAGAAATATTATCCACTGTCTCTCCTAATAAGGAGAGGTAGTAAGTTGAGTTATGAAATTGGCACCCCTATCCAATTTCTCATCTTATCATATAATCACAGACGCACAATCAGTCAGATAAAATAACAATGAATGAAATGAAGAGAAGTCCAGATTCTGCCTGTCTTGTCTGCATCTCGTTATGCATTTTTACTTATTTAGACTTGTGTCGTAATTACTTTAGCAATAAACATGAACAACAGAACAGAAGCCATCAGCAATGTGTGTCTGGTCGAAGATTATAATGGGATTTTCTTGTTGTTCTCATCACATCACATTACAGCTATATTTTTCATTTCTCTCCTGTTACTGTTACATTATAAATATATACAAGACTACAGACACTACTTCTATTACACATACGATGCATAATACAATTCTAAGAGTTATTTATTCTTCCACATTTGAGTAGGTATTAACTAATCAAATGGCATCCCACAGAGATTCAAGATTCACATACTTTCCTCTAGCAACATTACATACACTCTCGCTCCCTTCATTCATGAAAGCCATAAAAAAGTTGATAATGGCATTCACTTACACTTTTCAACTCATACAATACACCGAGTGTTATTTGAGGCAAACTCACCAACACCATTCAGTTCAACAACGCAACTAAAGAGTAACACCCTTCTTGCATTGCTCACTTACTTATTTACTAGAATTTACTACCTACTTTTATAATCCCTGTAGTATCTGAGTTTCATCTTTCAAATAAAAATAACCACACCACCAATACCCCTCTTACATTCAATTATTGTATACTCAACAAAAAATTCAGTAGCCGTAGCCATGCATATTACATACATACATGCATAAGTATGACAAAAATAAAAGAATAAGTAAGTCGTTGCATTGCATTGAATGCATTGTAGGTGTAAGTACAATAGAAAGACATCAAATCAAATCATTTCAATTAGTAATACATATAAATTAGGCAGACCAGATAAGTATTCTCTATCATCTTGCTTAGTATGTAGATAACTAATTAAATAAGTAATCCAAATTTGAGGGACATGAAACGAACACCAGAACCACGCCATAAACATGTTGAAAAGCGATTAAAACAACCCACTCCCAAATCCCAACTACTTAACACTTAAATATCCGAACATTAAACACTAAATAAATCTCTTATTGCAGTTACACTATGTACACTGTAAGAATAAAATTGGTTCAAGCTTTTTGCCCTGGATTGTTTATAGTTTAGCTACGTATACATATACTTATATCAGTAGTACAAGCATATTATTATCGCATTACACAATAGACCTAATATGAGAGGATAATGACAGATCATTGCATTAAAAGTAAATTAAATCTACTTTCTTTTATCCTATTTGCTATTAAGGCAAGTCTAATTCTTGTCAGCTTCCTTTCAACTTGTAATAAAGACTTTTACATCACGACGGGGCTTTGATATTCGTCTTTATGATTTGAGATTACTTCATATTACTTATAATGATAATAGGAACCTTTTGTTACTCTTTATAAACTAATGGTAACGGTAACAGGCTACTGACATTAGAATTACTACGTACTTTAACCGCATAAGAACATATCTTGTAGTCTGAACTGAATCTGTCTAAAGTCCATTCCATATTAGACTCGTGAGTCAACAGAATATACAACTTACTAATACACACACATATTATAATACATAATGTAGCGTGAATCCAATCCGAACTAGTAGATTAGTTATACAACATTTCATTGCAGTGGTTTAGTTTACTCGAGTTATCATGTTTGTTTCGTTCTACATTTAATACACCTTGTGTTCTAGATATTATGGAAATGTGATCCTAATGCCTAACCCAACCAAAATCTTAAGGTATAATATACTGTACTGTTGCGACATAATTATACTATATACTTTGGATTTACTTACTCATTACACTTTCCTGCTAAGTATAATTATTGTAGGGTCCGTCATTCAAAAAACGATAAAACTAGTAAAGCTATCCAAGAAAGTATTATACGTCATTATACAGAACCGAGTGCATTCATTCATATTTTAGGTACCCTTATCTATGTTCTCGTACTTAGAATTATATCTGAAACTGATCTAATATCATAATTTACAATATAAACCCTATCAGTTCCGTACTTGCATTACAACAATGCAATCAGTTTACCTTTTCTATATTGAATACAAAAATTTGAACAAACATTGTACATATTACATTTTAAATCATTTCAATTATGCTTAAGCTTGATATTTATCTCATTACTGTCTGTCAGTTGGCGTTGGCAATGTTTGAAAAGATAGGATCGTGTCTCGCAGTTATTATTTTACGTCTTTTCATCATCTTAAAATATTACAGAAATGAAATAAGGCTGTCACGTACCATCCTACATACTCCTTATTATAGTATTATAACTATAACATTATAACTAAATACAATAATGTAAAATAATAATAAAAAGTTTATGTAATATGTCCCCAGGACACATGCTATGCATGTATACATATATCATGTAACTAACAGAATATATACATATACTGAAGTACCTACACACGCTAAACGCTAGTATCCTTGAAGTAATCCTATTGATTATTCTATAGGTAATATCATAGTACCTCTAATAAGTATACTTACAGCTAATAGAAGAATAAAATAATATCAATGTAGTTCTCATAAATTATTGCATTCATTCAGTAATTAAAGTGAAGCTTTAGGTAAAGGGATGTGATATTACGATATCTTTAAGAAATAGTTGCATCCGTCAGTTTGCTTTATATTCTTCCCAACTTTTTGAAATGGTGAAGATGAAGTTAAGAGGCTCTCTTACTTAACATTACAATAGGCAACTACCTCATCCGTCTTTTCCATGTACATAACGAATTCATTCTTATCCTCTGCTTTGCCTTGCTGTTACTATGTAGTTGATAACGGGAAGGGAAAGGAACAATAATGAATTCCTTAGCACAGGTCAAAATTCTCTGGCTAACTCAAAACCATAGCAAAGAACATCTTTTGTGTAGACAGACCAATCTTTGCCATTCAAATTCAAACTTTGCATACTTAATACTTATATCTTCAATGTGCCTATGCCTACAAAAAAATATGCATCATTATAATAGTGAATTTATTCTCCCTGCTGAGAGTTGGATGTTGAATTGTATGCCAAACTGCTTCGTTGCTTTACAACTACAACAGAGGAAGCAACCGTCTATGAATATTGTACCGCATTCGCATTGACCGACTGGCGAAGTAAATTCATTGACTGTGTAATGAAAACAAATGTAAACTAGCTTTAATACTTAACTGAAGGAAGTGAACAAGTATAACGAACTGTTATATTTAGAAATATACCAATGCATGTACATATAGTTGGGTTATCTATTATGACTATTACGTACATTACATCATTCGTACGTGTATACTATTTGAATCTGTATATAAAAATATATATTGAAGAAAAGACAATTAATTTATAGTACTTCATACAGCAATAGTAGCAAATTCACTGTTCATATAGTACTGTAGTTATAAATATTGATTTGGATTGGCCATAATACAAATACTATTGATAAATAGAAAAGTCTCATTTTTTGTATTGTAGCTGCATAATACTATTGTATTTAAACAAACCAAGCTTCAAAAAATTTACACAGAAAAACAGTTTGGTTGAAGTGGAAGGACTGAAACAAAAGAGAAACCTACAGTCGAAGGGAGTCCGTTGTTTTAAACTTTAAATTCTCCATAATGTTCTCTCTGTGGGACTCCATTCACGAATATTTATCATCATTAGTCACTCACTACCTTTCTACAGTATAACATTGTTGCGTCCAATTTAGGGAACGATACAAAATATTATAGAGACTTGAAGCCTATGACCATGCTCAATATTTTAATGATCGGTTATAATGTACTGTGTATGTAACTTCATACTCAAGATCTGCATACCTATAATAGTAAAGTGCATATAAATTGTATACTTAGCTATATCTGTACAAGTACATGGCATTACTTAAACTCTTAATGCTATATAGCCCAAACATTTTTTATTGAAAATACGGTACGCTACGCTACATAATAATTTCACACCGGAAATAGACAATTGTGAGCGAAAGGGTTAGTAAGTGGACCTTTACATTTCAGTCATCGTCACTAATACTTGAAAGAATTATTACTTTATCTATGAGTCCATTCAGCACTAACTCAACAAAATTTCACTTCAAATTTGCTCTAAAAACAAATCCAGAAGATTAAATATATAATATAATAGCGAATGCTAAATCGTTACTGTTACAATAATATCTACAGATATAACATGAACATAACGTGTAAGAGAAGATTAATTATACCAAATATGCTACAAAGGAAATGTTTACATGGACATGACATGATACCGTCAGACATAATCTGTAGCTATTTAGTGGACGGACATGGAAAAGTTTCACCTTTTAACTCCGAAGGCGAGCTGACTGGAACATATTCGAAGAAAGAGGCTTTTGGATCTGTCTATCTCACTTAATTCCTCACTACCACCATTATACGTACATATTACTGTCCATCATCTTAATTGTGCTTTATGGATATGATACTTATTTAGATTTAGCTTTTTTCCTTAGGGTAAGAATCTCACTCTTTAAGCGTCAGTGTAACGGAAGGCAGAAACTATACTTATTTTCTTGTAGTGTCTACTAAGTAATGGGAGTTTTCTATTAATATTAAGTGAAAATGCTGGTACACATACACATATAGTGACGCATACATTCGATAGATATATTCAGATGCTGACTCTTTATTCTTAAGTCTAAGTATATAACATATAAACTTACAACTTGCACCACAACACAGTGTTGATGAGGATGAAAAGCATTATCTCAGTGTCAGATTGCAATTGCATGTGCAGTGGAACAGGCAAGGGTTGATTAGTTGAAGCGATAAGACGAAGTGACACATACATGCAATGCAAACAGACAGTTTATTTCTGGATGTTAATTGTCCAAGGTGTTCAATGTTCACATTTCACATCACTAACATTTATATCCTTTCTCCCCCTCTGTATTCTTCGTCTAAAGACTACATCATCACTTATCTACTCAGTAATCTGCCTGTTCTCTACCCTTGCACAGGTTATCTTCATGTGCTCAACATAGTATACAGTAGTTTCGAAAATTGCTATGCTACATAATATATTTAGGTTTGTATACTTATAGATAGGAAGAACCAAGTTACTTTGCTGGGGATTGTATGTGTGGAAGTAGATTTGTTGGAAACATCATCCAATTATCCCTAGTTAGCCTATATTTTTCGCAATTGAACGTAACGCTACAACAACGGCTGCAGGGACTACCTATACTATTTTTAATAATACCTGATACTACGGATTTGAGAAAACAATTTTATTAAATATACAAACTAAGAGAGCAAGGCAATACAAAGATTATTCATGTTTATATAGGGGCCGTCCGGATATGTACCGTACATTGCATTGTGAAGATAACTGCATCTCTCTCAGTTATATTGGTTAGTATTTATTATGTTTATCAAAATATTGGTTTATACTTCCAGAGATTTACAGTATGGTCCAAATAAATACTATATACATCTACGCTATGGGTAATAGCTTTGCCAGGAGCCATAAGATAAGTCTAACCAAGCAACACATCCGTTTTCAATTCCAGGCAGAATCATCCAACCAAAACTCCAGAAGGAGAGAAATAAAATGTGGAGAGCATCAACAAAAATTGCCTGGAAGGAATGGAATTTTGGACGGAGGCGTAAATTGTACGCTTTGTACATAGCGAAAACGAAGCAGTAAGACTTCTCCAGATTTCTCAGATCCCACACGAAATGACAGAAGAATCTCCATCACTCACACAATGGACGGAAGAGAAGAGGAATACGACAACATGTGGTCTCCTCTCCACAACCAAAAACTCTCCATCATCGAAAACCATAGAGCAAGCAAGCAACT
>JAQFYC010001700.1:0-31546 GCA_034694165.1 Tomocerus mixtus | reverse complement strand
CCGTCCCGGCCCAAGGCCTGGGCCGGGCCGGACCGGGCCACGGGCCGGGCCGGGCCGGTGGGCCGCGCCCATCTCTGGTTCCAATCGGAATCAGTTAGTGCTTCTGCTGAACTGGTTGGCGAAACAGGGGAAAAGATTACTCGTTTAAGATTAAATATTATTTTAAGTGAATATCCTCTACTGGGGAGTGGGGACCGTGCTGACTGAAGAACAACTATTTTACCCTACTGGCTGTGCTGACCTTCCACCTTTGCCAAGAGAGCGAGTAAACGGTGAAACAAATTTTACTTATTTAGTATTATAGATAAGTTATTTTAGGTGAGGTTGTTATATTTATATATAAGGGTTGTTAATTTAATTTTAAAAAGAAAGTTAACAGTTAAAATATAGTCATTTAGCAAATAAATAATAAATGAGTTTTTTAAGCATTCAATAATGAATAAAATGTTGATATGTTACAGGATTTGCTATGGCCAGTGCTCCGATGATGAATCATTTGGGAGGATCCGTTTATGTCGATCCATTGCTGAAACGCCAAAAAATTGAGGACATGCCACCTGAAGAGTTCCTCAGTATTCCCATTACAGATTTAAACCAAAGTGGTCCACTTTATGCAGGTGACTAGACTAATTATTAAATTAGTATACTACATAATACATAATTTGTACTAGTAGATTCATTCCTTGTACATTCCATTTAGTAGTTTTAATATACGTTATATATATGTTGTAAAATAGTTTTGTAATCAAGGTATGTAAATTCCGTCGATATTTGCACAGTTATATAAAATATAACCAGTTAAAATTACGGAACAACCCAGCTTTTCCACATTTCCACAAGTAATTAACTAACCACTCCAGTTGGTTTTCAATTAATGAGTCGTTTAGTTGACGACTTGTGGAAAATTAAATGTTTCTAAAGTTTGGTCTCATGATAGGATTTTTCCTTATATTAATATTATGAGGCAGAATAGAGGAACAAACAGAACAATATTTTTGGATCTTGTTAAGCTCTTTGACGTTGTACTTGGCCAGGGCCAGGGGTAAAAATAACTTAGGTTTATAATACATAATTTGTAATAATATGTAGATTCATTCCTTGTACATTCCATTTAGTAGTTTTAATATTCGTTATATATATGTTGTAAAATAATTTTGCCATTATCATTTCAGGACCGGGAGCTAAACGAGATGTTGCTGCCAGCATACTTGGAGTAGCACTTCCAAAGCTAGAAAGAAGGGATCAAGATGACATAGCCCGAGCAAAGAAGTATGCAATGGAGCAAAGTATAAAATATGTACTGATGAAACAAACACTTGCACATCAACAGCAGGTACGCAAAATTCAATCGATAATAATGGCTATTTTATCATAAGGTACTGTTTAGTGTTTTAGATATACAATTATTATTAAAGTCTAAAGTAATTTTTACATTATGATAAACTTTTTCAGCAAGCCAAGTCGTTGCAAAGACATCAGGCATTGGTACTAATGTGTCGAGTCTACATTGGAAGTATTAGTTTTGAACTTCGAGAGGATACTATTCGACAGGCATTTGCTCCTTTTGGTAAGAAATCGGTGTCTTTTCTTTACGAATCTTTTAACTGTTACACTATTGCTAATGAAATTCTCTTTTGTTTTGCAACTTACGAGTTTAGAGTTGTAATTATAATTATCTTTACTTCCTTCTTCGTCTTATCTATAGAACGACTTGTTGTCTTATTGCATTTCTGTTTTATAGCTTTTTCACATTAGACTATGTATATCACAATGTTTATGTTAATTGATTTTATGGGGCTCAGCAAGTGAACTGACACAAAATGCCTAAGTATAATAATACGTATTCAGTTTTTGTTTTTTGTGAGTTCAAATTAATTTACTCATAGCAAGTAATGTAATCTGGTTTTATTGCGAATTTTCAACTTACTTTTGCGACAAAATAGCACCTTTACAGCTGTAATTACCTTAAGACATTCAGCAGCTGTACATGTGCAAGTAGCTTTAACCTTTTCGTTGGGTGAAATGGTGAAAATAATCTTGCTATTACGTTTTATTATTTGATACCTTCTATTTATATTATAAAATGTAAATGCTACTGCAAAAGTGTTTATTCATAATCGACGATGTAATCTAATTCTTTCCCTTTCGCTTATGCTTTATTTTGCGTGTTACAGTTGTGGGTTATGCAATTTGGCTGTTGTGTAACAACTGTATCATATAAGTATAACATTTTCGCTTTGTTGAATGTATATTGGGGTTAGGATTTGTAATACGAATGGAATTTGGCAAAACAGGACCAATAAAGACAATTAATATGTCTTGGGATCCGGTTGCACAGAAACACAAAGGGTTCGCCTTTGTTGAATATGATCTCCCAGAAGCTGCACAGTTGGCTTTGGAGCAGATGAACGGAGTCATGATAGGAGGACGCAACATCAAGGTATGTAAATTCCGTCGATATTTGCACAGTTATATAAAATATAACATAACCAGTTAAAATTACGGAACAACCCAGCTTTTCCACAGGTAATTAACTAACCACTCCAGTTGGTTTTCAATTAATGAGTCGTTTAGTTGACGACTTGTGGAAAATTAAATGTTTTTAAAGTTTGGTCTCATGATAGGATTTTCCTTATTAATATTATGAGGCAGAATAGAGAAACAAACAGAACAATATTTTTAGACCTTGCTAAGCTCTTTGACGTTGTACTTGGCCAGGGGTAAAAATAACTTTAATTAAAAATGGCGATTAAAATTATAACTTGAAGCCGGACTTCTATTGAGTTAATACGTTCTATGTTGTTCTGACTGTGACACATTAAGTATGTACGAAAAATCATAATATCATAATGTGCTTTTGTTTTAGTGTGGCAGAGATACACGAATAAAATTTTCTCATATGGATCAAGTCATCGATGACCTGATGGACGAAGCAAAGGCCTATCATCGTATCTATGTTGCCTCTATTCACCCAGACTTAACCGAAGAAGATATTAAAAGGTTGGTGCTAAGATGAAATTGATGGAAATTTTTTTGTTTCATTTTTTTATTGAATGATTTTGCAATTTATTGATTTAGGTTGACATTTCATGTTAATTGATGCAAACATAAGTTGTGCCAATTGTTAAATAACTTTGCTCATTTTTAGTGTATTTGAAGCATTTGGAAAAATAAAAGCATGTAAACTTGCTCCAGGCCCGTCTCCAGGAAAACATCGAGGTTACGGATTTATTGAATACGAAACAGCGCAATCAGCTGCGGAAGCCATTGCCTCCATGAACCTTTTCGATCTCGGCGGCCAATATCTCAGAGTAGGAAAAGCAATTACGCCACCTAATGCTTTACAGGTTCGTTAAAGTTCCAAAAGTAATAATTAGTAACAATTTTAAACTATAAATAATGCACCTAGCTAAGATGTGTTGTTTGAAACAATTTTTATAGCAAGCCAATCCGGGGCAGAGCCAAATGCCAACAGCAGCAGCGGTAGCGGCTGCTGCGGCCACTGCAAAAATCCAAGCAATGGAAGCCGTTACGAATACTGCTGCTGCTTTAGGACTCACAAAACACGAATCTACATCTTCTTCCTTGTCGTCATCCGGTCTTTCACCTGTCTCAATGGGAGTCGCACCGTTATCAATTGCCCCTATCCCATCTATTGTTTCTCCCCCTCGATTGGTATGCATTAATGCTCTTTTTCCTAATAATTTTGTCCACAAGAAATTAACTAACCACTCTAGTTGGTTTTCAATTAATGAGTTGTTAGTTGACGACTTGTGGAAAATTAACTGTTTCTAAAGTTTAGGCTCATGATTGGATTTTTCTTACATTAATATTATGAGTCAGAATAAAGAAACGAACAGAACAATTATTTTGTTTCATTTTTTTAAATTGTATTTTGCCAGATTTTAAGTCTAGCAAAAAATAGATATTTACTACGCAGGTTTCTTTAAAAATAACCATTCTGTTTCCAACCATTATTCCATGTTTTTAAATTACAGGTGGCTCCGACGTTAGGCTCATTAGGGTCCGGAGGTAGTTCCTTGGGACTTTCATCCTCGCCGATTGTTTCCAACGTTCCTCCACCGGGAATAGCAATTCCAGGTGTAGGAATCCTTCCAGTGACTATTCCCGCCACCCTTTCCAGTGGTCTTATTCCCCCGGTCTCGGAATTTCAGGGTAACTGACTTAGTTAACATGCATTTTCACGTATCATTTCCCAGCTGTTATTCAGCATGTTAATCAACAATTATTTGTGGGTTTCAGCAGGTTTCAGCAGCAGCAATACCCCTCCGATGGGTATACCTCCTCCCACTATTTTACCCGCTATGACTATGCAACCGATGCCAATGAATATTCCAATGACAATGTCATCACTATCGTCAGAGTTAAATAGTTCAACGTCACAATCCATACCGTCCACATCGTCAGCTCAACCCCATCAATTTTCTATGGCACCACCGGATCCTACGGTAAGTTTCAGGTTACCTGTAAAGTTAGTTACCTGTCAAATTATTGTCTTAGGCTGTATTATAATCTGCTAACTATATCTTTGTCTGAACAGAGAGAAGAACTAGTGAAAAAATTAGCAGAGGACAATGAAAATACTAGTATCTCTTCTCAAGAAAACGTATCTATTAAGGGTCAAAGTGCACGGCATTTGGTAATGCAGAAATTAATGCGAAACGAAAGCTCTCCCGTAATTGTTCTAAAAAATATGGTAGCCCCAGAAGATGTGGATGATACGTTACAAGATGAAATCACGGAAGAGTGCAATCGGTATGGAGCCGTCGAAAGAGTCATTATTTATGAAGAAAAACAATCAGAGGAACTAGACGCCCCTGTTGTTGTCAAGATATTTGTCGAGTTCTCTAATCCTAGTGGTAAGTTTGCTTATAAGATCGATCGATAATAACGGCTTTGTGACCTTTTAATATTTCCATAACTTAACTCACTTGTATTTTTACAATTTCAGAAGCGGAGGCTGCAAAAAATTCACTCCATGGGCGATTTTTTGGTGGCAGAAGAGTAGTTTGTGGAATATACGAGTTTCCAATGTACAAAAATAACGATCTATCCGGCTAAGTTACAAGTTTCAGAAGTAAATAGTACAACTGTGCTATTTAAATAATAACTTTTGATTCGTTGATATGGTTGATACTCTGATACTGTGCGGCTAAGTTGCGAATCCGAAGAGTGTGTAACTCGTTAGCTGTGTATTTTTTGTTTTATTTGCGTATTTCGACTTTGGATATTATTTATTTATGGAAAGTCTTCAGATGAAATTCTGTCAGTTACGTGTTTATCCAGTCCTTTCAATAAATGACTACATGGTGTAAAAACAGCAAGTACTGTTAACCCATTACTGTTTGCCTTTAAGGAATTTATGATAAAAAGTCTTCAGTAACCTTATTTATTAAATGTAATAATAGAAAATGTTGACTCTCCACCCGACTCTGATTGGATTAAACATTGTCTAATGCTTATAAGAAAATTTACCATGTACCGCGATAGCTTTGTGCAATGTAATATCGCTGAAATCTGGTTTTTAGCATGAAATTGAATTGAAGAGATTGTATTATAACACTGTACAAAGACAAGTTTTGTAGATGATAAGTACTGTGCACGTGGCCTTTACAAATTTATGTTAGCCTATTTGACAGTGTCCCGATTTTGATTTTAAAGATGCTGTTTGTCTAACAGAAGGTTTCCTACAGCAAAAACATGTACTGAAGCGTAGTACCTAATTATAATCTTTATCTCAAAGGGCCGAGGACACGAACTATAGCCGATTCTAGCCATATTATACTAAAAATTCTTTCGTTGAATTATCGGCGATTCAATATGTATAAAAATGTAAATTACATTTAAGTAAATGTCACCTTTACTGATGTGTAAATAAATACATACTATGACAATGAGTTGGCAATATATTTTGATGGATGGATTGGAATTGGAAGGCTTTTTTACTCGATTATAGAAATAATTTCTTTCTACCCATAATAATGAGTTTATTGAGTTGGATCTTTTTAGTTCGTTAATAATTATATTTTAGTTTTTTACGACCTAACTAATAGCTGGTGGAGTGGAATAACTGAGGGAATTGGCTAATAAATTGCATGCCAATTTAATAGTGTAAATTTCTTATATAACAGATTTCATAATTATTTCCTGCCATGTAACTTTCCCAGTTTAAAACTATAATAAATCAGTAGACTTTAGGTAATGTAAATCTTTTTACTGTTAAATTTATTTCAGCATTGAATTAAGACACAATGATCATACATAAGTTACCTGTACATTACATTCATTTAACTAATTTCTTAAACAGTAATCACGACGTAATATCCTAGTAGTCTAGCTGTTCTTTTGGGTTTATGTTAAAGTTGAATAAAGTTTGCTGACAGTTAGTATTACTTTAGTCGAAATATTATATCGTACGCTACACACGCAATAGTATTATTGTTTGTATTTTACTCACTCAGCACACATTACACTGAACAATATATTTTTATTATAAAACTGAAAACACTCGTTGATAAGATAGGGTAGCTTTAGATATATTTTAAGATAGATATTGTTTTATAATTCTGTTTCTGTAGAAGGTGTTTTCCTTTGTGATTTTGAGAGTCATTGAAAACACTATCAAGGGAAATGCACAACATTCTTCTGAAAATGAATTATTGTATTTGTAAATTGTAATTACATTGTGCACAAGGGGTGGAGGATGCGTAATTGTCTGTTGGGGTTGGGGTGTTGATTAATTCTTGAATTTTTCATATAGGTCAGCGAGACGAGACGTTTTTATTGAATAACTCTGTATGTGCTTAGAACTTTTCAATTCAAATTGTTCGTTCCTATTTTCTTGTTCTGGTTTTTTATGACTATAATTATGAAGCTGATCTAGCTTGATTTTTAGATTACAATTGATATCGGTACACTATAAGGGAAAATGTTTTACTTACAATTATACAAAAAATGCAATTTACTGTAACATAAGTACTAAGCTTATCCGTTATTACATAATGCATATATTTCTGGTATTGTTAAAGCATTTAGTAAGATAGACTTCAATACAGCATGAAATGAACTATCTTACTATCAATAAATATATAAAGGTTAGGTAAATGACACAGTGCACTCATATTTTTACAAATACATACATTAAATATTTAATTGGTTATGCAACTAAATACATTACTATTAAGAAACGCTAAACTATTTTGTAAAATAAGTACATATACAACACAAGTGCCATTTAATTGCCAATGCATCGAAATTATATACTAAATATTTTCCATGCTATTGGCAGTCTTATTGTAAATTCCTTGTACCTTACACGCACTACAAGTACAGTACAAGTAGAATAATAACGTTTGAGTGTATAGCAATTTGCTTACTTTTGTGTTCTCCTACCAAATACAATAAGAATTGTGCTATTGTGCAGATATTTTATGAGATACTGGCTACATAATTTTCATATTATAATGTTTAATAGGTTTGGATGTTTTGTTTTCGAAACTGTTTATGCAAACATGCTGTCTTGATTTATCGAATTTTTAATAATTATTGCGTGTTAATACGCAATTGTAATTGATACTGAAATTGGGTTAATTAAGGTAAAAAAAGGTGAATAGATAATAAATACACCTTTAATGGGTGCTAACTATTCTGGCTTACTGTGTGTCATAAAACTTTTCTAACATATATTCTTTATCTTACATTGTAATAACGGATAATTGTTACATTATTCTAACAGGAACAAAATCTACATAACATTTTAAATGTCATGTTTAGTTACATGAAATTAAACACTCAACATTACAATACCCTACGAAGACTAATAATAGCATAGCCAAGCATAACATTCTTTGCAATATTTGAGTAGATCAAATGTGTGCATTGAATTTACTAATAATTCGTAGCTATGTACAATATAACCAAATAAATGTTAATGGTTTTATCTAAAAGAACTCTGCCAACTAAATATTTACAGTAATCAGCAAAATCGTGTTTTAAATCCTGTACATTAAAAAAACAACCTACTAAATCGCTAACATAAGTATCTACGTAAAATTGGTGATACATGTACATATATAAATATTACACAGCAGAGGTATAGATTTAGGAGTTACTGAGATTTTTAGTTAAAAAATAAATTCAAATATTCATGTCTATGTATGAAAACTTCAAAGAAACTACTGAAACGCATTCAGCAGTAAACGTATTTGAAATATTAGCATCACGTTCTGTAACTACAATGCAAATCATTTCTACACACAACGCAGACTTAGCACTAGTAATTCCATCGCTCTACTTGCTGTACTTAAAAAGATAGTAGCTAACTTTGCATTAGTCTACTACATTCTATACACTAGTACACGAATTCATGGGTAACGTAACAAATAATGGGTGTTAATAATAGCTATCTAATAGTAATAGTATTTGGTCTTCTCTGTAATCAAAAGCTTAGGAAGCACTGTATAAATTACAGACATACAACAGAAACAGAAATACTGCCTTAACAGAATATTTCACATAGCGAAACAAATCGCATACATGTATTCTTAGAGATTCATACTTACTAGTTAGACATACTTATACGAGGAAAATGTACAAAATATTATTTTTTATGGTTTACATTTTAGAATGATTTCCTCCAACAATTTATTATGCGATTTTATGTAAATCCAATCGACACTCCTAAACGAAAGCTTTTAGGCAATAGTATTTCTATTATGGTTGATATTTGACAATTACTCGGCTACGGCTACCGTATTACATAGACGTATTGCTGTATAAAAGTGATTTTAGGATAAGTACAGGTATGTTGATCAAGTCGAACTGGAAAAAGTTATTAATTAATATGGGACTAAGGGAGTGATATTTCGATAAGGATTTCGAGCTCATTAATTTCACATTACACTATTTTAATTACACACACATAACCACTTCACTATTTTATATCAATATCCATAGGAAATTATTACATTTTCAATTAGCTGGTCTGCTCTCGGCTGTTTCCTTTAAAGAATTCAGTATTTTTATTACTATTCAAAAAGATTAATTTAATTTGTATGTATTATTCTTGATCTCCCGATACATCTTTATAGGAAAAATCACTTCGACGTTTTCTTCTTCTGAAGCAAGCCAAAGGGTAACTATTAATACTTGGGAGTATTCGAATAGATGTAGATGTAATCGTGGACATTCTGTTTCTCTGAATAGAAATGTTTTATACGAAAGTGTCTTGAGACGCTCAAGAACAATAAGGGGCTTTCACAATGTATTATGCGTATCGTATGATACTGGTTGCTCCTACAACAATCTTTAGCAGTACGTCATCTCTTCATCTTGAACTTTGGACTGTTTAATTTTTAGGGAATCTACATATACATATTGTATGTATAGTGTCTAAAACTGGTTCATCTCACATTAACTAATGGTACTTAAGTAATTAAATGACAATAATATACAAAGATACATACATACAAAGTACTGATAAATAATTATTACAACCTAACTAATCTGCACAGTAAATGGTAAATATAGTAAATAGAACTTATAGTTTTTCTTTTGGTATGAGGAAACACATTTTTAAAATTTAAAAAGTCTGTTTTAGAGTCAAACTTCCGCTTGCTCCGTAGATTTGGGTTTGAATTGAATTTCTGCGTAGTCTGTACGCATATTGGGCGGAATGTTCCGCGGGATCGCTGTGGGGTGGTGAGTCTTGTTGCTCTTCTTCATCGAGCCATTGTTACTAGTTTTGGGGAGCTGGAGGTCAGCATAATTTATATCTTTTTTGGTGTGATCCACGGTGTAAGTTCTCCCTCTGAAGCTTCTTTCGTTTCTGGGCTGCTGCGACTGAACGAAAACATCAAACAAATATAAATTAGTCATTTAATTCCTTTTCTTAAATCATGCTAAGGATTCCAAACAAACATTGATCACAATGCATTGAGAGACACAGCAAAATTCCAGATATTAACAATTACGGAGCCAACTGTAGCTGCAAACTGCAAGGCGAGATGCAATGCAACAAGACAAAAAGACGCACACAAATTCCAAGTCTATATACTAAATGACAAACGAAACATGCAAACTTCCTTATGGGGAGTGGGGAGTCAGGACAAATTATCTAAAAACACACACCAAACACTATTGCCAACTGGCAAACTTAGATTTCAGTCTGAGCCCGATCGTCACTTACTAATGGGCCAAGAAATGATAAATTGTGAAACATTTTCATGAAATGCACGGGATATATTATACTCCTACAGCATATGTTTCTAATGGTCCACTGTCGATTAACAGAAAAAGGTTAGGATCAAAAGAGAAAATAGTAGTACCAAAGCAGCATTAGGGAAAATATGGGAAACAGTTAAAAGTATTCAGATAGTTTAGTAGGTGCATGCAAAAAATAGCATTTTAGAATTTTTCCCACTATGCCTCAATTGGCACTAAAAAGACTAAGACCCTTATAAGAATATAGCATTTATCTAAGTTACACATACCAAAGTTTGTCGAGTAGTTAACTGAAAATAGTAACATCTTTAAGTGCTAAAAGAATTCTACTTAGCTATGAAATATATAATATACTACATATATCCAAGAGAAAGGGATTAGTCCCAATTATGCTAAATAGTTTAAAAGTAGTTACGCTACTTAAGTACTTATCCATAAATACCTAAGTAAAATAGTACTTATATTATTTGTAGCAAAACCATACAGACCACATTTTACAATAAAGGCAACAAGACTCGAAAAGCTTTTAATATTCAGAGCTGGTGAGCAAAAAGAAGAATTGAAGAAAGTTAATAATAAGTTAGTACCTAATAGAGTGCGTAGTAGTGAAGGACGACTACGGTCAATGAGAGTTAAAAGTGATATAGCGGCGACTGTGGACACAATGACACAGATACACAAAAAGTGACATTGTCCTACACTTACAGTACAGTGTAGTAGAATAGTAAGTAGGTACGTTAACAGGAAAGTATTATGTTATGATACAAAACGTGTTAGTAGTTAAGTAATAAGTGTCTTGTCTTGCTAATTACGTATTTTTTGTCAAACTGTTTCGGGTAAGTGAGACCAGACAAGACAATCAATACAACGATAGAAGCCCTTTGTCAATATGTAGGTTAAGTAATAGTTATTTTTTCCAGAGTATATTTGCATGTAAGGTGTACTGTACTTAGTAACAACATGATGCTGGTATTTAGCATATTACAATAATATACTATGAGCAATACTAGCACAGTATTAGGCGATTAACAATTGTGTTGACTAATTAAGTGATTGAACTTAACTTGTTGTGAATATGTGAATAGCACTACTGTACATAATACTTAATACACAACATAGTGGCTTGGCTACGTACAAAAGTAGAGAAAGTGTGTAGGTTATTGAGAGAGAAGTGTCAGGTCAAGTCAGGTAAGTTTATATTTAGTTAATATAAACAGATAATACAGATTTGAAAGTGTTGTAGGTCATGTACATAGTTGAATGAAGAAGAAGAGAGATGAGATGAGAACGTTACTCAATCAGTTCAGGTTACAGATCATACGATTACGAGAAGATCAGTTGGCAATTTTTGATTCGGTCTGATTTTCAGTTTTTAGACAATGATGGGAGGGTTTCGACCATAGTAGTGGTTTGGAGGTGGTGGCATGGGTGGAGAGACCTTGACGATGGGAAGAATTCAGCACAAGTTCATTATTCAATAGTTTCTCAAAGTGGCAGTTTGAGTCTCTATATGGTACTATTTATTAGTTTGCTATATCTATGGGGGAAAACTGTGTCTTACTTAGTTAGAATGTGAAAGGGGAATGCGTCGGTGAAAATTGGAGAAGTAATGTATTACAATAAATTATGACTTTCTAAATGTACCTAGACAATGCTATGAATATTATATTATATCACTGTTGAAAATTCAAACAAAGCAAAAACTGGTAAATTATGACTAGCTAGTTGTAGGATTTTCTTTGATTTCATTACGTAGGGAAAAGGGAAAGCTCCTGAAATTGGAATTTTAGTTAGTAGTTTCATAGGTGTGTTGTATAAGTGTAATTGTTTTCTATGTTTGTATTTATGGAAAAGTTTTGGAGACGAGATCACCGACACAAAGTGTGGGATTGGGAGACCCCATAAGCCCATCCGAAAGTGTTATTGTCTCCATTGTTGTGCGTATTTGTTTTTGAATTCAAAGTGTGACAATTAGAGTGCGTATGGGGGGATTTATTGGGCATGGAGATAGACTTTGAATTTTTAATGGGACTCGGTTTCGGTTTGAATTTTGTTTTTGTTTTTGGAATTGTTTTTGTCTCATGCTCAACATTATGGTCATGATCATCATTCAGTTGTTGACTTTCATGGTGAAGATGAAGTACCTTCATGATGTGGAAGTCCGGAGGTAAAATTGGATCTGGAGGGCGGGACTTCCTGGGCTGGTGATGGTGGTGCCCGAATTGGATCTCGGATTGAGGAATGGTGGCAAACCCACTTTTGCCATTATGATGCTGCCCGTGACCTTGGATGCCTTGGATGTGGCCGTGACCGTGGAGTTGGCCAAGTTGGCCATGGCCATCCCGCATACTTCCGTCCATGTCACTTTTCTCACTGTGCGCCCAAGTCATCACATCAGGGGAAGAAGCCCATGCAAAATATTATTTTAGCTTAGCATTTCACATCACACACAAAACTCAGGCTTTTACAATTAAAATTAAATAGGTTAGACTTTGTGATACGGTGAGGCGTGGCTTGGCTTTGCTCTTTGCAGAAATTACTTTTGCTTTGACATTACATTACAAAACATTTTACATTTCACAGTTAGATAACTACATTAAATTGTTAATTCGTCAAAAAAGAAAGTTCTCAGTAGTTAATTTCAGTAGAAGAAAAATTATATCAGTACAACGAACATTTTAGACAGTCCAGTCCATGTATAAGTTATTAATGTTTTTGCAATTGGTGAAAGTTCCAATGGAAAATTATATATAAAAAGTGAAAAACAAACAAATCTTGTTACTAAATTAATAAAATAGGCAGAAAACACAAAAACGAACCACACAGTAACAAAAATTAAAAATGATGTTCTTCCAGATTACATAAATGAAATACGTTCTTACCTTTCTAGGTCAGTGGGCTTGAAATCACCTCTCTCTGTAAAAAAGGAGCAAAGAAAAATAATGTAAGTGCCCGGTTTTAATTTTCTCTCAGAGAACTGGTTATTTATAGTATCACTAAATGTATTATAAGAGTGCAGTGCACGTGCACCGAGACAGGTAAGTAAGAAAAGTGAAGCAATCAAGTTATAGTCATTTATAATATATTTATTGGATTATTTAGTACATAAGTAAATAGAAAGGAGAGAGAGAAACAAGATGCTCATTATTTGAGAATTTAAAATGAAACTCAAGGTTCGTGCTGTGAATTTTTATTAAGCCAGTCAGACTTTCCTGGTCTACTTTCGCTAAAAAGTAATAAACTTTAAAAAGGTAACAAAATAATTGTGCAATTATGGCTTTATTTTATTAAATAAAAATCCATTTAGATAGGAATGCGGAGCAAAAACTGAGGTCATAATCGTAATATTATTCCATATAAATAAAATGGAAGCAGCAGCGTATATAGTAAGTAGTACTAATGTAATGTTACAAAACTTTGAAAACTGCATACCTATTACGTACGTAAGAGATACATTTCTTTCTGGAAAGTTTCAAAGTTTTTTGCCATTAAAACTCAGGAAGCAAAATATTATATACATTATGTACTGTATGTAACATCAGTATTACCAGCTGAAGTTTTCCTTCAGTTCAGCTCAGTCATTAGCTAAAGGGTAGGTAGTAGGTAGGTATTTCATATAATATGTATTGTAAGTAGTTCTACTGTACATTAGGAAGAAAGTATAAGCACTGGGTAGTAGTAAGTGTAATGTAGAAACTTAAACTGTTTAAAAAATAGTTTTGGATAGTTGATCATTTACCGGTCTCTTCTAACTTCTTACAAAGAGCACAAAACGATAGTGAAAGCGACAAATTCATGGGAGCAGTCGCTAGGGAAAGGCAACTTTCACAACTCACTCTACAGGAAAGACAAAAAACATGCTCGCTGCTTTCCTCTGCTACGAAAAGTTTAACCTCTTATATTAGTCCTACTACTATGTATTTAAAACTGTCTCTATGAATAGTAAGTAAGGAGACATAAAGTTCTTGTATTGTTTAATGTAATAGATTATCTTGTACATTGTCATGTCATACTAAGGTGAAGTAAAAGTATTTTATACATATTTTCTTCCTTCTTAAAAAAATGAGGACCCAAATATTAAGGTATTATGTTAGAATTTGTGTTGGGTAGGAATTTATGTATTATAGCAATAACATGCATATTCACACTATAATTTTTACTTAGACTCAGCTAACTTAACTACTATAAGACTTCTTATATCTGTGGTGAATGTTAGCTTGTGAAGGAGCTTGTGAAGCTGTAGTTTTAACAAAATGACCTATTATGTAATTATTGAATAAATGGACAAATCATTTTCTTACTCATTTTTGCATTGTGATCATATGAACTCACTGCAGACATTAATCTACTTAAAATAGTAAACAATATTATTTTTGGTATCCATGTACTTAAGTATTATTTAGGTTAGGTATTAAATATAACAATGGTTACACAGAAAACTGCTCTAGCTATGCAATTTGAAATTCTGCATCCCTCAAAATCGATCAAATTTAAAAGCTGCTGTTCCTCCCCTGTTGAATTTTGTCCTCTTGTAATCTAATGCAGCAACTCCTGAGCTAAATCCCATTGATATTCAATAAAGTTAGGTGCAAGGGAGCTGCAATGCAATTGATTTCCAGAAAAGCCAGCTAGTGCAAGGAATAAGCTTGAGTAAGGATTGTGGGTAAATAATACATATAAAAAGCCAGTAAAAATGACAAGACCAATATGTCAACTGACTGAAGTTAATTCAAGAAGCAAAATTATGTTTACAAGACTCTCGCATACTTAACATGACTTGAACGTAACATATACAAACTTTATATAACCAAGTGGAGTATAGTATGTAAGCTCTACATAGTTTATCACAGGAAGATAGGATGGGATATCAATAGACTTGATTTGACAGGGTGTGACAAGGCAATAGTAAGCTGAGGATAAGACACACGATATACCTACTTAGTATTGTCTACTACATTGGGACCAAACACGGAGCTACAGACATCATCACAGAAAGACATCATAGAACACACATCACAACACATCCCATCAGTAAGCAAGGCATACACGTACGTTACACAACTTATATCTATACATATTACACACATCCGTAGTTAATCCAGCAGTTTGTGCCATAGCCGTTTCTATTTTCTCCTAAGGCTTCAATTCCAACATTCAAGTGGGGAGAAATGAATTGACAAATTACATACAGGGTCGTGTCACAGGAATAATATTTTATTTGCGTACAGTGCATTAAAACGGAAAAGAAACGTATTTGCAATAAGCCTTGCCCAAATACTTTTTTATGCCTGGATGAAGAAAGAAAGAGCAAAAACAAGTTTAGCTCCATGTGATACTTGCATACTCTCTTTAACTTCACTACAGTAGTATTCAAGGTGTGAGGGTTTGTAAATACATTTCAATTATGAATGTTCTAACCGAACCCAAAAAACATTGAATTATAAAACAGCCAAGAAAAACAGCCGAAGTAGTACAGACATTACTGAAGCTCAGTCGTATGCAACTATTACGTTTAGTAAGAGAGAATTTCATTTTATATATTATGTTTCAGAGATGAATTTGCATTTGCATATTTAGATAGGATAAGAGTAAGAACAGAGATGCATGTAGTTCCTGCGGCGTGTGGTTAAAACCTTTGTCAACCTTTCCGTGTGTAAATCAGAAGAAAATAAAAAAGCGTTTGCATTTCATTTGAGTGAGTAATAGGGCGAGGTGGCTTTCGGTAGGTAACCAGATAGCTTTTGCTAATAATTATTATTCGAGACAAAAGGAAACACACTTGCCACGCCAGAGTCACATTGCATTCTTTATTACAGAAGGCAGTATGAGAGTTCTGTGCTCTTGTGAGTTTGTAGTGTGAATAGGATTGACAAGAGGAGATTTTACACCAGACTAGGCAGTCGAGAGACACCATAGCCACTGTGGTTCACTCACTCAGGGAGTATACCACACACACACGCACACAGGCCACGAGTTGTATTGTCTTCTTAAAACAACATGTCAAACTGGATTTTCATTTCTAATTTACATTTGACAGAGGGAAGGAGCCATAAGCCAAAGCTGCAGATTACAAGCCAAAGTTTGGTTACATTAAGCATCCTACTCTCCATGTAATAATATTATGAATATTATACCACATGCATGCAATGCAAACACTACATATTACGTATTACAGTTCATTTGCATCACAAAACTGATTGTGAGGGAACCTTTCGGTAATGCTCTCATGTAGCCTTTGCAACCACACTCAGACTTATTACAGCTTGAAGTACATTTTTACATGCTCTTATTATATACACTATAGTAAATCTCTATCAGAGCATAAATCAAAACAAGCTGCATTTCTGTTCTTACCAGTATAATCCAAGTCACCCCGCTATGCCAGTACAAATCTAATTTCTAAATTGTGAACTGTAAATGCAAAAACAACTAAAGTAATTTGCTAGTAATTGTACTAAAGTGTACTGCAATACATTGAGCAAACAGCTAATGGTTTCATACGAAAGTCAAGTTGAAAGGATGCTATTATTGCTACTGCTCTGAGGCTACATTAATAGTGCAGCGTAGTGTACTGTACAGCAAAATAAATGCTAAGCTTTAAAGCAAAGGATGAAGAAAGTGAGTTCATTACTAAGAACTTCTTTTTACAAAATGGTGCATAATGTTGAAAGAAGGGAGCCTGTTTAACCGTTTTATGGAGAATCTGTTTTCTGTCATTTCTTCAGAAAAGCAGGGCAAGGAACATGCGTGCATAAATATGTAAAGCAAGTTAGAGCATATTAGGCATGTTGCTTGTGAGTGAAATGGGACTTAATGAGGGAGTTCTTTGAAAGAGTGACATTTTAAAGAGATGCTGTACATTTATCACTCGTATAGTCATATATATTATTTTCTTTACTACCACCACCACCGCAACAATCCTAGCTTCTTCATCGATATTTTTACAACCTCCGCTTACATTCCTTTTAGCTGAGAAAAATAGTCGGGCAGATGAAGATTTTGTAGTCTTAAAAGGGTTAAAAGTGTGATGTAATGTAGTGCACATGTAATTTACATCTTCTAAGGATACACAAATATACATGGGGTATTTAAGTGCTGGTAACCGGATTTCGGATTGTTGTTGGAACGGAAAACTGGGTAATACAACCGTAACGGGTTTGGACTTACATAATATAGTCCCTTGAAGAAAATTCACTACCACAAGAAAAATATTATTAAGCACACTTTTCTTGTATTTGTACCTATGTTATTCTCCTTTTAGTAGCAACTGTATAAGCTATAAGTGGCTTATACAATATAGTAGATACTAAAAGGTAATAACGACAACTGCCTAAATGGAATGTATAAACACAAGAAAAGGGACAGAACATGACACACAACCACAAAAAAATCAATGGGACAAAAGGGTTGAATGACGAGAGAGAAGGGGGTAGACAAAATTCATTTAAATACCTATCGCAAACACGAGGAGAACATCACACCTATCAAAAGAACCATCCAACCGTGCTGCGAGTAGCCGTAATAGTTAGTGCCACACAAAATAGTTTACAATTCAATAAGCTTCCAAAATACCACACACATACAGTACATACTCACTCACAGCCCAACCTTCATTCCATTTTATTACCAACGCAATCAAAACATAGACCCACTGCACAGATAGAAAAGGCATCGGGAAAGGGCGATTTATATCCTGTCTTGCCTATGAGGCAATAATCTTACCGAGTTGGTGTTCTTGTAGAGGATCCCAATTTTTGTGATTTTATAAACAAAAGTTTTAAAAAAAAGTTATCCTCATGTCGTACTAATCTCATTGACCAAAAAATAAAAAACTATTTTTTTTCTCGCGAGTTCGCTTGAAATTGATTGCTCTTCCCATACATAGAAACAGACGCAATATCCTCAAAATCTAAATATCAAGCCCAGTCCAGTCATGCAGCAGATGCAATTTTCTATTTGTTTGCTCAGTTCAAATAAGTATTTAAAATATCGCTTTATATTCAATTTTACATTATACAAAAGGCGACAAAGGAGGATAGGATGAAAATGAGACTGCACAAAAGAGTTGATTTACTAATGAACTCGAGAATTTTTAGAAAAAGCAAGCAAACTGAAAGAAGTCATAGTACTTTATTACTTTGCTTGTGTATACTACAGCATTTTAACAAGCCAAAGCGAAGTCAACGTTGATTGTCTAGACTGGGTCGGGGTTCGACCAGATCCTTTCTTTTGTTGTGACAGATGAGTCGTAAATACTCTCATAAAATACCAATAAAAATTTAAATAGTTTCGCATTTGCATAATAGTGATCATGTAGCACAAAGAAAAGTTTGTTTAATGTTGAGCACGCTTATGTACAGTATACACACTCTTTTAGCGACAAATTACCATACTATAGGTCGTATAGAAAAATAATACAATAAATACTCTCCCTTGTATTAAGGGACCATTTAACCAGTTTCAGTTATAGATTCTCGTGATTTTGGTCTTGGTGCACTCTGCAGCAAATATATTCAATGCAGATGTATTAATATTGAAAGTAACGTGCTTAAGCAAAGTCATTGCATATAGTATTATTATTTCTCATTGAAAAAGTTGACTTGGCCTTCTCTAAAATATAGGCGGCCATATCATATAAGTAAGTAGGTTATGTTAAGATAGGACGAAAAGTAGGATTTCCTAGATGGACGAATTTTGTGACACGAGTACTTAAATGGGAGTTGGTACTTAAAACAAGAGTTAATGGATTGAGGGAAGGTAACGATGTAAAGTTTCCAAATTAAATCGTATGAGCATATCAACTAAAGTATTTAGATTACTCACTATCGCCACTATGAAATATAGAAGTTTGTGTGTACGCCTTGGCACTAACATTTTAATAGTTTCTTAAGTAGCTATTTCCTATACTCACTGTACTATAGGGCAAATACACATACTTAAATTACTCTTAGGAGTAGGTATTCATAGCCATTAATCTATGTATTTGAAGAATAAGTTAGCATTAAGGAAAATGACTAAGAATTAACAGAAAATAACATAAAATAGTATTGGAATTGGGAACCATTAGGACTTCAGTAGAGCCAAACTTATCACCATCTATCTTAAAGGTACAGGACATGTGGCAGTGTGTCCACAAATAATTGTAATATCAGAAAGTTTGCAACTGCAAAATTAGCATATTGTAGATAGCTCAGCATTACTTAAGCATTACATGCACTAATCTTATTTCAAAGCTGGTTACTGTTTATGACAAAAAGTAGGCCCATGATGGCTAGACTTAACTTAATTTGGTGTTTCTATATAAATATATGATTACCGGTTTACCAAATTAATTGTTTACTATTTCTGTGACTAACAACAAGGAGATCCACAATGCATAAATGAGAGTAATGTTTCAGGTTTCATTAGGAATATAACATATCGAAGAGTCATACATAAAGGGTCATTTGGAAAAATGCTTCATTTGCTTTGTGCTCTTCCTGAACTTATTTAGAGACATATTAGCGGCAAGTCAAGCCGTACTTGCGGTAGCTGCTATAAAAATAATAAAACAAAAATAGCCTATCCTTACCTTTTCATAATTTTAACATGGCATTTACTGGTTCCAAATACAGTCGAATGTAATTAATTGTGTACTACTAAATACAGTTGGAGTATATGTAAACGTATTTAGAATGTAAAACGAATTGCGGTGAGCTAGAAAAAGGGGTTAGGAGGAGACGAGGCGAGAGAAAGTAAACATTTCATGTCAATCACCATATTAAGTAAGTAAATGTGAAGAATAGGTTTTCTAGAGAGTAAATATGAGGTGAAAGGTTAAGTAGGTCAACACAGACAGACAAAACACACACACTGTGGTTGTGTTTATATATAGTATAGGGGAATGGTGAACGTGCAAGAGTATTTTCTTTGTTGGTGAGTGATAATACATTTTTGATTATTTAAGAGTTATTAAGTAGTAGATATTTATTAGTAGATAGAGTGAAAGTTATTTGTGAGAATGACAGAGAAAGGGAGACTTACGAGAAAAGCACCACTTTTCAGCTTTGAAGGCGTAAAGAATGATAAGGACGACGATGACTAGTAAAATTAAGCATCCGATTATAACTCCGATGACTGTGGCCATCGACACTGGGTCTGCAAAGACAAAATCAAATCCTGCAACAGTTTTTGCACATGCGGCTCTTCCGCGTAATAATGAAAATGAAATAAATTTTAATTTTTGTGCACAACTCACCTCTGACTTGTAAGACTACAGAATATTTGTCACTCCCTTTGTTATTCTCCACGTTTAAGTAGTAGTGACGACTGTCCGCCGAGTCCGCTTTCGTCACAGTCAGCTTCGCTTCGTAGCAATCATCTCTCTGAGCCTGTAATAGATTGAATCATATCAATCAAAAAATCCAGCTAGTAATAAACTATGATTACCTACATACAATTAATGTAATACTTTAGGAGTTCAGAAATACAATACTACGTAATTGCAGTAATCATCATTGTCAATCCACTGATGAAAAATGGATGTAATGGGACAACAAGTCTTATTCTTAATTATATAGCTCTAAGTCATAAATACTAGGTAATTATATAAATGTCATATACTTTCATCCCAATACTTTACGCATTAATGTTGCTAGAAACATACTTTTTCAAAAATCCTAAAAATGGTTCGCCTTATAACAGCAAAGAATACAAAGTGGTGAAATTACCGAACTAAGCGAGACATTACAGTCCCGCATATCGCACAGTAATACCTACTTTAGTAGATTAACCGTATTAGTCTTAATATAAAGTCAAGGATAGAGAGGGGCAACGGCCATACTAAATAGTAATGGGGGATGAAAGAAAATACCCCATTAACAAATTGTGTATGAGTGCTACACTGGAATGACTGGACTCGCTGGGCACAAGAAGAACAAGAAAACTAACAATAGCCAACACTAACATTACAATTTACAAAATACTACTCCCCTATAGAATCCTGTCAGGTATTGCCCTTAGCACCCTAGAAGCATTTCAACATTCACATAAATATACGTCGTACGATGTACCTTCTTAGTACGTATCTCATCATATACCTTACATTGTCATATGACTATTGTTATTGTTTCTTGTTCTCATGTTATTATGTTTGTATGTACTCATGTTGCTGTTATCTATTTTGTGCTGTAGTTAGGTTTCCGAGAATTTATTTGTGTATCTTTCTCCGGAGTGCGTGGTACTGTAGAGGTATTAGTGGATGAAGAGGAGAAAGTGGCGGGCACGTGAAATCTCACGCACTTATTGTTAGGAATAATGATAATAGGACGTGTCGTCTGTACAATAATGGGATAACTGTGCTCCTGAAGAGAATATCAAGTAGTTACACATGGACGGACACATCTTCTACACTTCTGTACTACTTATTGTACAGAGTGCATAGTGTCCAAGCAGTGCCTACATAATATGTATGTAAAGTAACAACCGAAATACAGTACAAATAATGTACAAATAGTAACTACTTATTATTATATAATATAACAGTGCACGACAAGACAAAGCTACTTATGTGTGTATTTTAGCTTGTTTTGTGCACCCGTTTCCACTCTTGTATAAGTGCGTACAACTGTATCCTACTTCCTTGTTTGTATTATTAAATGTGGTTGTGTAAGTATATATATACTATAATTATTAACCTATAGCACACACACACATTGTTGGCTATAGTAAATTAAAAGTAATTCATTGAAGAGGAGCAAAGAGAAAGTCTGAAGGGAGGGAGGGATACATGAAACCGAAGAGGGACCTATAATACCATTACATACTTACTGTATCCTCTACGCACTAATATTAATTTGCTCCAAAGAGAGAGAGAGAGAGAAGTGAATCGGAAGGGAAATGGTGGAGTAGAGAAAGGCAAATGATCTCGTCCACCAACCTACACAAACCGCTAGACAAACCACATGCACACACATGGACAGGCGGACCAGAATATTGTAAGTAAACCTCAAAGTGGAACTATAAGCAAGCAAATTGGATGAAAACGGTAATAAATTTCCATAATTTGGCCCCGGACACAAGTCATTTGGGAAATGAATATTTCTTTTTCCTCTTATTCTCCATTCGGTCTGCCGCCCTACCCCAATTGTCTATCGTCGTCACTCTTACTAACTAGCTGCTGGTTTGTCTAGCCGTGTGTGTCCCTTTTCCATCCCAAGATATTTTTCTTAATGCCATAATTGCGGTATTAGTAGCCTAAAGGTACATTACAAGCGAAAGGGGGCCTATGGCGATGAAGAAGAATCTGCTAAGTTACTTTTTGTACTACAATAGTATTCCTTACTAGAGAAAAATACATACATATTACACATCAAAATGATACTAACAAGAATAGTCTTTGAAACTAAGTACTTAAATAGGTAATAATCGATCCTCATTGATATATGAAATCTTCAAGGTTTGCTCCATATAACTTTAGCACATACGAGTTTAGCACATACGTTTAGCACATCGTAGTTATCCACATTTGGAAATAAAATAAACCAAAGTACATTGAAATGCATTCTTATTTATCTCCTTAACTTTATCTTGCAAGAGTTTCACTGGTTTACATTTACAGCACATAAATATGACCACACATAATAGTATGTTAGTCAAAAGAGTCAAAGCAACGATCTGTAGTGATAGCGAAAACTACGAAAACTAAATAAGTACAGTAAACTGAGCTTGCAAGACCATGTGAACAAATACGATTTTCCTTTGGCAATGATTGCAATACTTTTTTATGTATTGTTCTACAGTCGCGGAAGAGATGTGAAATGTGAAGAATTCAATACACAGTAAAATGCAGCCCAAGACAAATTGCGAATGTGAGTCCAGCCACTGCACTGCTTAGCGTCACCTCCCCAGTTTTTTGTTATTCGCATCTGGTTCTGTTTATTTTCTCATTCCAAGAACTGAAGAGTCACATACACACGAAGGGCAAGTCTATATGGTCACTCGCAAACAAAATCGCAATTACTGAACATCTCAACTTGTCTGTTGAAAGTGTGGAGATCTATGTCCGCCCATCTTGTACTATGCATGGGTATATTTCGGGCCACTGCGAAGTGGTCAGATAAAGATGCTCGTCTACGGATAAATATTCGTTCCGCCTGTTCTCGATGGAGTGTCCTGGTTACAACTACAAAGACTGGAGGATGGATTTAAAAACATGAATTCCTCTACAGCATTTGTATGTATTACTTGCAATAGTTTCTTTTTCTTTTCCTTTTCTATGTTAATCCTCCCTTGCTATATTTTACATTACGTAGTCCTCCAAGGTAGGTAATATCGTTCACAGCGTACAACAAACATTGTGAAAGATTCAAAAATGGCAATCGAAATCCAGTCAGTTCTTTTCATTGTGCGTCTTGACTTGACTTGGCTTGACTTGCTGGTTCTTGTGAACATCGACAGCACAGCGACTACAGATTCCAACTTACGAACTTACTCCCGACTTCTATTCTATGTGCATAAGTATATATTTAACAATCCAGAGAGCGGAGAAAAGTAAAGAAAGCTTTACTGACTCTTCATTGTCAGATCAGGAACATCAACTAAACATCAATCCTGCCTCGTTTGCATCTTTTGCCTTTTGTCACTTTCCCCTTCACTATCAAAGATACGCATATCTTCTGTCCTTCCTTATTCTATTAGATACAAATACAAGCTGAAAGTTACGTGCTATACGTACTACTTATGTACAACCGTACAACAGTCTACAATCTTTACAATAGCAGCAGAGGAAGAGTCTTATTTTCGACTTTGGCTTACACACCCACTGCATACGCTAGCCTAGGCTACAATAAATAGCTCCGATTTACAATTTCAAGTCTGCTATGAAATGAATTTCACTGTAGCTCCATAAATATTATTATTTTGTAGCATATTCCGTGTCTGTGTCAATACTTAATTAAAGAACTTATAGGTTATATAGATACCTTCATTCTTTATATACTGACCTTATATAAATAAGTAGATCTTAGATCTGCTAGATCTATTCGTGGATATCGACGACTTAAAAGATACAGATACTACATATAAACAGCAAGAATCTAAAAGCATCTGTAGCAATATAAATGAAATGGGTAACATGCTCTATCACTTTCATTTCATTACTTCGCTCGTGTCATTGTCAATGGGCTCCGCTACTCACTTTCTCAGCTTTTCTCTCCTTTGCCCTCCTCTGATGCGAGTCAAAGAAACGGAAGAAGCGACTTACGTCTATTTACTTAGGTAGTAAACTTTTACCTTGCCCTTACGTTCTTAAACTGTAGCACAGTAGGTTCATACTTGACGTACATAAATAGGAGCCTAGGTTGGTACTGGTATAGGTTTCTGCAAAATATTGCTACATATGTTCTTCATAAAATTATTAAGTTGAATTGCTTGCACATGTTTATTCCTACTTTGATCTCTGTAAGTAGATTCTAAGTATTTTTTTTGAAATCACTATTATACCTAGGTACTTATGTTGCTTAGCTCATTCATGACCTAAATCATTTGAAAATTATAATCATACGCTAGCAACGTATGTATATTGTGGAAAAAATTAGGCACACTACTTGATTAAACAATATTTAAAGTTCTGTTTCCAGCGATTGTGAAACCAATGGAAGTATTTAGAAGATGAAGTTAGCTACTGTGTAGAGCTACCTATTTATGAATTTACATTATGAAAGGATATTTATTAGAGGAAGTAGATATGACAAGAGGAATAATAATGTGAAGGAGTGTAGTAAGTACAAGATGAGGGGAAGGCAATAAAGAAAGAGAATAGTTACTGAAGAGCAAGAGTGGCACGGACGGAGTATTGGGAAGGAAATAATCGAGAGTCTCATCTCGAATGAAATGAAATCCGATTCTATTCATTCATGACAGAATAGTATTTGAATTCAAACTCCTGCCCTGCCTGTAGTGAAAGTTTAGCTAGTACTTAGCTATATGAATATACTCTGCTCAATCTTTCCTTATAGAATACGTACCTAGTTCCTATCAGTTCAGCTCAGTCTCTATTATTTAATATTATTCCCACTCCTGGTGAAAGAAGTGACTGAATAGCACTCAGTAATAGTGATACTGTACTACTAGACTTACTAGACTATCTGTACCGAAGAATGAGTTAGACAGTCAAGACATGGCTGCACTCCTTTCCACATCAACACTTTTGAACTGAAATTCAGCTTGTAATTCAATAGAACCATTGAGATTGAGAAATGATAACATAACGTGACTCGATACTCAACAAAATATTCTCCGTAGCGAAACTTGTAAAATCTACAAAGCACCAGCACAGGAGGAGAGGAGAGTGAATGTAGTACGTAAAACCAATAACCTCCTGCCAATACTTGATATTATACTCACCAGCATGCACATACCGAAGTATAGACAAGTACTACTACATATACTAACCAAAGTGTGCATAAGCTGCCCATAGAACTGGAAAAATGACATACTAAATATAATAGCATTTCATTGAACGTAGAATCTTTATAGAATTCACAGGAGAAGAAAAAATGTTGCAATGATTCTTCTGCTATTTCTATTGCAACTTTTACAAGGACAGCACTCACACCCTCGTCTAAGTATTTCGTACTTCCATATCGAATTTTACAGTTGAGCACACATCTCAGATGACAAATACTAATACAAGGAAGATGGAACTGATAAACCCACACACGCATGGCATTGATCCTCAAACCAAAGCCGGATATTGAATTTAAACTGACCTGAGCAAAATCTGAGCTGAATGCCTCCTGGGCTTAAACTTATATTATTTAGGTACCTATTTGTACTTAGGAATTATCGAAATCATATCGTAGGTTAACTGTAAGTCAGTACTGGAGAGTAAAAATTCGTATACTATGACTACTATGTTTGTTATATACGTATACTATGTTTGTAGCGATGCTTTCACCTTTCAGACACCGATATTAGCCTTTCTAATTATTCTTCTGGACGCTGTAGTCAGATGTAAAAACGTGTAGTCGATTGCTGCATCTTCCTTAATGGAGTTTTTACGTGGCAGATGACATTTTTATTATTTGCAGAACTCGTAGAGGTATACTATGTATGAAAAGATATTTTTGATAAAAGAGAGACTTACATTGTCGATTTTTTCAGCCCGGAATCGTCCCATGTCATATCCTGCTTCCAATTTAATGGATCCCCATTCCCAAATAGCCTTCAACGGTCTTGGATTGGAGCAAAAGACAACACTCAGCGTCGCATCACTTCCTTTCTCCACAGCAACTTCTCTCTCGACAGCGTGCCGCAGGACTTGGGGAGCTCCTGAAAAGTTAATGCAACAAATCACATTACATTTAGTATTTCCAACATTCTTTATTCTTTGAAAAGATAACCAGTGTAAAGTTAATAGGGAAAGGTTACGGAAAGTGACAAGGAAATGGGTATATACTACATTAGCAAAAATAGTTTTCTCTTTCTTTAATTACAAATACCCATAGTTTGCGCGGAAGTCCAAAAAACACAATTTCCTTTCCCATTTTTAAAACTAATAATAATTATTACATTTTTCTCTTTCAAGCAATTGCTTGGCAAAATGGCCAAATACAAAGTTGAGGTATCATTCAAATAGTACATATAAAGCTTATTGAGTTCCTATAGTATAGTGATACCTCACGTGCATCTTTATCAGTGCAGATAATGCCACTACAGTTTCTGCTGACACACATACCTCCTTAACTACTATGCCTTTGGTGACATAATAACCATGAGCTACTCACACACAACTAAGTTAACGAACATAAGAAATACTAGGGCAAAATCTTCTAAAGAACAAAGTTTGCCCATATTATTTATCAGGACGTGATTATTGTAGTATTACTAAATGTAAGTTCCATTGCGTATAAGATAAGTATATACTGTTGTACACCATAGGCAACTAGTTTCTCCAAAGAAAAGACATTCCCCCATTTGTTCTCTGATTATTACAGCAACTACATTCAGTAATTTAAATACTGTAATTCTTAAACCTTTAGATAAGTAAAACTATAATACCTATGTACCTTTCTCGAGAACTATGAATTATATAGTCAGTTAGTTATGTTATAGTAATTACTAAACGTTATGGTTCTGTGAATTAGGACAGCATATTGTACGTACATCTTATCAGGTTGCAATGTAGGCTTCCGCACTAATTACTATAATACTACTTGCCACTTTGGAATACAAAGGCATCACAAAGAACTTCTACTTCAACAAAGAAAGGAGAAAGCGCAATTAATTTTTACTATGCGTAGACGCGACTAATGGTTGTGAGATTTCTAAGTACAAGAATAACTGTATATACCTCTTGCATACTTCATACTATTGCAGGAAATACTTAATATATGCACAATATGCTTATAGTGTTGTACTATAATGTAATTATTTGTGACTATTTGCAGTGCAGTATATAGTGATATGGAACATTGCACAGTTTTAATCTTAGTAACCTATTTGACAAAATGTAGAGATCGAGGTCGTGAGTGATACACTCCATGGAAAATTAAAGTAAAGGACAAATAAAGGCACCGGTAGGTAGGAAACCCGAAGGCATTCCTAAGGAAGAAAGTAATATTTCACAACTCATGATTATTAAATAGCAAATACATGTCTAGTGTAATTTTGCTTTCGCGATATTGCATATTATGTATTACATGTACTTATGAATCTACTATGCACTACCTTTAGTAAAATTATTACTGACGTATGTAGGTATTTTTAGAGCTAATAAAATAGTTTCGTGGGCAGTTGTAAAAACAAAAATAGAATGTCAATATTAAAAGAGTGTTTCCCACTGGGAATGGGGATTTTATAGTAAAGAATGGGATTTAGATGGGAGAATTTCATTTCAAAACTGAGATTCTGGGCACTTTAGTTTACTACAGTACAGTAGCTTCAATGTAGGGTTCTTTGCCAGTGTGAACTAGAGTTCAAATTTCAACTCGATAGACAGATATAACTATTTAATACCTACCGGTATTATCTTTTTCGCTCACCTTTTCTGGAGAGAAAGCCATCTTATTTCTTAAGGAGTTGGAGGAGTTTGTTGAGTACACTACACGGATGGCTACCTTCATTCTATTTATCTATCTATCTACTATATTATTGCAACTTCTACTACTACTCCACTTTCTCTTTCTTACTCTATGTAATTATGCAAGGGAAGATTGCTAGCTTGAGTCTTTTACAATGTAGTCGACTCCTCCATACAGCAGTCTCGATTGGATATATAGCTAGTGCATCTAATACTGTGGACAAACAATACACTCTCTGTGTTTTGTGTGTCGGTAGAGCAAAGCAGAGGAGCCTGTCTCGGCTAATGCAATGCAAGGAGTGAAATCTCGGTCAGAATCTCCAAGTTTGATTAATTATTTAGAGAACTGAGTCTAGTAGAGGGAAACACAGTAAATAGTACAGTAGCGAAACCAGGAGTTGTGAGTGAATGCATAAACTACAGTAAGGTAAGCTAAGTAAGGTACACATTGATTCCTTTTCTTGTTGCCGACATTCAAATTACTGCATAGTCAGAAAGCTCTGGTGTTGTAGGAGAAAGCGAGAGAAAGTGGACCCAATAAAGTGAAAAATTACCAAGTGGAGAAACTCAAAGCAAATTGGCTATTTTTAGGTCCACTTACCTTCTTCGCTTGGCTTTCCCTTTGGCTTTGGCTTCAGACCAAACCAAGGGGGAAGCCAAAGACTACTATTAAACATCTAGTCTATTGTACACTGATAAGTTAGTACGCTTTTCTTCGCTACTCCTGTATTCATTTCACTTTCTTTTGTGTTGTTATCTACGGCTGCAATATACTAACTCGGAGTACGAAAGCTGCCCAAAAGCCAGAAATAACGGTGAGCTACACACGAGCCAAAGTTAATATTTAGATCCACCTTATTAATATTATATGATCCCCCAGTAAGAATGTGAATGAATGCTTCTTTGTACTTACTACATATTATAGAGCACCTTAAATAACAAACTGCCTGACTGTCCAAGAATTATATTATATACGGCGGTAAAAATAGCAATCTCCATATCGGTGAAAGCTCTAAAATAGTATTATTTATGTCATAACTATTTCTACTATTTTAATTAACCACATAAAAACTTGTAATAACTTGCCTATGGAAAAAATGGTACTCAATTGTAATAATATTACTTAACTATTATGTGTATGCACAAAGGTTGCACACATTTTTACTGGGTAGGTAAGTAGTACTAGTACATAGGAATGCCATGGAACACCATTATCTACATTGCATTATTACACTGATAGACTGATAGGCCCAGGAATTTACAAATGGTATAGCCTCCTTTATAATGTTAGAGGAATACAGACTGTATCGTGACAAAATGCAGTGCAAGAAATCTGTCCTGTCGAAATCAGTCTTTTGAAACAGTCACGTTCCTATCCAAAATATTCTCAAGAAAATTAATTTGAAGAAGTGAAGACTTCTTTGCTAATTCTTTTCCTGGAACGTATCGTAGAACTCTATACTGTAACTACTGCAAAAATTGTATCTACGACATTTCTAACTACTTCTGGGTAAGACTTCTTTGCTAATTCTTTTCCTGGAACGTATCGTAGAACTCTATATTGTATCTATTGCAAAAATGGTGTCTACGACATTTCTAACTACTTAAATTTACCTGGGTTCTACATATCCTATGCATAATTCAATGACTTTAAATAATTCAACTGTTATGACATAAAGGAGAATAAAAACCCCTGGTTTGTAACGCACGTCAGTTCGTAACTGTAATCTTACAAATAAAGGAGATTGGTAGAACGCGTACGTTTCGCTTCCCATAATGTCCGCCACGTAAATCTCATTCACTTCACTCAGATCACATCAAAGATTTAAACAGAAGAACTACATAGAAGGAAACAATAGGAGTGCACTGAGTCTACTTATTTTGTCAACTCTTGCATATCAGCAACACTACTTAGCCACACTACAGAACAAAACAGACGCAAACTCCATAAACCCCCTTTGATATAGTAATGTGAATGTTATATGCATACCTAGTCCACGGCTGAGTTGACACGACAGACAGAGCGTAGCTCTACTTTCTACTCAAAAGATATTGGAACAAGTAAAATGGAACTAAATTGAAAAAGGATTGAAATTGGGATCTGATGTACGAGTCATCCTTCTTTACTGATGCCTTCTTGCCTTGCTTTGCATGTGTGCACAGACCAGGACAAGACACCGAAACATGAATAAGAGAAAAGCATACTTTTCCTTTGTCTTCCCTTTTACTTGGATAGTAGATGCTTATATGCAATATAAGTAGAATAAAAGATATGCATAGTAAAGTGTGTCATTCTCCAGTCTTGTCTTGAACTCATTCTTTTGGGTAAGTCGCAGTAGCTTTTAAGGATTAACTGGGATATTATTCTTTCGTTGTTCTGGTAAGAGGTTTCCCTTGTCTCAACATCCATCCTACATCTTATAGGTATATATAAACAATATAACAACTCCCGCAAATCATACTTTCACTCATTTTACAATTTCTCAATACAAGCTCACTTTATGTATTCTCTGACTATCCAAAAAGACCGATGTGCCATTCTGCCATTGCTAAAACTATACGGGAATATTCTTTATATGTTATGTAGGTGTCATAAGTCATAATGCAGTAATTATGTATAATGTAAACATATTTATGACATAAGTTTTCACAATAAATAATCTTACAAACATTTCCAGGTAAATCAGAATAAAAAACTCGGTCCAAGAATGCAATCTATAGTAGGAACCAATCTTCTGATGTTTCATGAATATCATTAATTTAAGGATCATTGCTCTTTAAAAATGAGGACTAATATTTTACTGACAGTTCATTTATGTTTAAATGACTTTCTCTGTTAATCATTTAGGAACGCTTTCACTTTTAATGGCAAAGTTGAAGATAAATAGTAAGTATTTGTTAGATGAATTCCGTCACAACTTAAATTGTGTAATAGATATTCAATTTTCTTATGTGAAGATAGAAAATCAGAGTATGTGATATTCAGCGTATATAGCAACTATTGACAAGGAAGTTCTAAACTAGAGTTTCCATTCCAGACAATTACGTTGCAAGGAGCTTTCTCTCTTCCAAGAAAACAAGTTGCTGCGTGCAGTTGAGGAATTAGCAATTCAAAAAGGAAATTCACCTGGCAATGGGTTTCTTTTTGTGCAAAAGGTTTCCACTTTTCAGCGTCGTGTTTTTTTACGACTTGAGCTCTACACTAGATATGCCCAAATGAAAAACAAACAGAGCGCTACGCAC